>ML314314.1:0-68639 GCA_005239505.1 Nicotiana paniculata | reverse complement strand
AAGGTCCAAAGTATGAAAATGACATTCCGAAGTTGAGTTGATCCTTTTATGATCATATTCACTAAGAAAGCGTATAAATAATTCTGTCAGATAGTATGGTTTAAACACACGCAATATCAGGATTAAAACTGACCTCTTCATGGTCAGTTTGGTTTTGGTAGTTGCACAACACCTAAATTATATTGGGGTGTTCTACAGATTACTAAGAGAAGGCTCGAACGTAAGGCCTCAAGGGAGTTTCGAGTCAGCAAATTAGTTAGAATCTTATCTTTAGTTTATTTCATTCTGGAATGTGTCTAGCGGCAGTCAAGTTATAATCCCCTTGTATTTCTTTAGCTTTCATTGTAATGTAATTTAAGACTGGACTGTGCGCTTAATTTCAGTTTTATTCATGTTCCTGCAATTTCGAGTTTACATTTTTGTCTGTTCTGCAATGATATTAGACAAAAGAACGTATGTAAAATCTGTACAAACACCCCGTTTGGATTTTGGGAAAAAATGGTTATTTCAAATTCAGTAGAGTTTCAACATGAATAGAATTAGTAGATTATCTTCAGTTTATCTTGTGTCTCATAAATTTGCAAACAATCAATGTATACATATGTGTGAACTTTAATCCTTTAGATGCGTGAGATTAGGTTGTTTAGAATTGGTAAGGATTACTGTTTCAAAATTAATAAAACAGCCTGTGGTATGATCTTTGTTAGAAATCATAAAATTCTGGAAGAAGTAGAGTGATTTCATCTTGACCATTCGTATCAGAATTAACAAGTAACATATTTAGATATCTGAATTTCATAAGTGTATATATCTGAACGGACAAGGGACGTTCTGATTCTCACATTTTCCATCGTTGGCTAAAAACAAATTCTTTTCAGAACTAGTAGTCCTAGTACAAGGAAAGCTGACTTAGGATGGCATAATGTGATAAAACGGGGCTAGATGAGGCCATAGCCCACAAGATGTTCTCTTAGAGCAATGAATATCGTTTTAGGAGATCTTCTAGGTAGAATGAATAACTTTAGTTCGAAATTTTGATAAAAAAAATCAAATATTATACCAAAGCTACCCTAACCAACACTCGGGAGCGACAACTCATGTCCCCGTCTTCAACTTCAAATTATAATAAAAATCACATGTTGTAATTACGGGTGCATTTCATGTGGCGTAATTATAATGTGTCTAAAAATGACAAGTGCACACCATCGTGACTTGTTTTCAAGATAAGTCCATAAATATTAAAAGCGGCTAAAAAGTGAAAAAGGCTAAAAGCACAATAGGCAAAAAATATGTAAATAATCAGACAATTTAGGCCAAATAATAATAGTTAAGCGACCGTGCTAGAACCACGGAATTCGGGAGTGCCTAACACCTTCTCCCGGGTTAACAGAATTCCTTACTCGGATTTCTGGTCGCAGACATTTTAAACAGAGTCAAAATTTCCTCGGTTTGGGATTTCAATAAATAAATGGTGTCCCGGAACACCGTAAAAAATCCGGGTGGCGACTCTGAAACTAATAAATCAATCCCAAATCCGAATAATGTCACTTAAATTGGAAAAACTCCCATATCCAACCTTGTCGGAAAAAGGAGGTGCGACAGAGTTTAGTAGAGTCTTGCGGATCAGTATGAAGATGTTTGTACTTATCTTTGAGAGGCTACAGAACTATTAGGAAAATTCCACTTCTTTCATTCTTGTTGTGCGGGTTTGTTGATTTCGAAGATTGTGCCATTGTATCTCTATTCTCTCACATATAGTGAGAACACGCGTTACCAGATTTGTTGAGTAGATACTCGTGCCCCCTGCTAGATCCATGAGAGGTCGGGGCTGAGGAGGGTCACGTGTCGTAGCTAGAGCACCTGCCAGATCAGCAGTAGAAGAGCCGCTAGTAGCTTCGACTGGGGGATAGGCACCGGAGGCGCCTGTTGTTACCCCCGGAATTTAGGAGACTTTAGTGCAGTTATTGAGCATGTTTGGTACATTGACTCAGGCGGGATTGATCTCTTTTGCACCATCCACTTCGTAGATAGGGGGATGAGCTATGACTCCCACCGCCCGTACTCTAGAGCAGTAGGCTCACATTGGTCAGGTTCCGAGTGTGGTGCCAGTACATGCTATTATTCAGGTTCAGCTTGAGGTCAGGCCAGGGGAATCAGAGGAGGATTAGACCAGGCTTGAGAGGTTTAAGAGGTATAGTTTACCTACTTTGAGTGGCACAAATACCGAGGATGCACACGGATTTCTAGAGAAGTATCACTGTATTCGCCACAGCATGGGTATTGTGGAGGTGAGCGGAGTTGCTTTTACTACATTTCAGTTGCCGGGAGCAGCGTATCAGTGGTGGCAGGTTTATGAGGAGGGTAGACCAGCCGATGAGACACCACCCATTTGGGCTCAGTCTTCAGAGATGTTTTTGAGGGAGTTTGATCCCCAAACCCTCCGGGATGCGTGGTGTACAGAGTTTGAGTAGCTGCCTTAGGGCACCATGACGGTGTCAGATTATTCCATCAGGTTTAGTGAGTTATCCCGTTATGCACCTAATTTTGTTCCTACAGTTAGAGAGCGAGTCCGTAGTTTCATTGAAGAGCTCAATTATGATACTAGATTCTGCATGGCTTGGGATTTGCAGACTGATACTCCATTTGAGCAGGTGGTGGATATTACCAGGATGTTAAAGCGTATTTGGGGTGAGGTCATAGAGGTTAAGGAGACCAAGAGGTCTCTAGGTTCTAGAGGTTTAGTGGATTTTACTCTTCAGCTATGACCCATTATGGCGGAGACTCGGGCAATCGGGCAGTCGGTCAGTCTAGTCCGCACTTCAGACTACTCGTGGCGCGCCAGTTAGTTAGGGTAATCATGTGGGGCAGTCATCTTTTAGTGCATCGCCGGCACGGGGTTCCTACATCGATTATTCCAGTTATTCGGCAAAGACTTGGTACGAGTATCCACGCCTGCAGAGGGGTTGTTATGAGTGTGGTGATACTAGCAATATCATGAGAGATTGTCCCAGACTCGGGAGAGGCGGATTTCATCAGAGTACTCAAGTTACAGGCTTTATTCTAGTTGCTACTCCACTTGCATAAACACTTAGGGGTGGAGGACAGGCGGGTAGAGGGCGCCCTAGAGAGGGAGGCCCAATCCGTTGATATGCTTTCTCTGGTAAGGATGAGGCTGCTGTACAAGATGGTGTTGTTACAAATATGGTTTCGATTTTTTATAGAGGAGCATCATCCTTATTTTGATTCGGTTCTGCTTATCAAGGTGAATCCTCCTATCTTGCTTCACATACGAGTGAGTTTTGTGATTTTGTACTCTACTTATGTGTTTTACCCTGTTGGGAGATTCTATAGTGGTAGCCCGTGTCTATCATTTTGTTTTTTTCATTATTGAGAGCTATGCTACTAGAAGTGACTTTCTGTTACTCATTGTAGTAGATTTTGATGTGATTTCTGGATGGTTTGGTTATAAATTGTGATTTAGATGCTTTACCGGTATGGGGAGTTCGTTACGTGTTGTGATGTTTTCTCGCAAATTAAATTAGTGGAAGGTTTTAGTTGGTATGATGTGTATTCTACTTGTGATTCAGAGGAGGATGTGATCCTCGCATTTTCATGCGGTTTGATATGTTTGAATCGGGTTGTGTGCCGCGGTGGAGTTGTATTAGGATGAGATTATCGTGATTAGTTCATATGTTTTGATTCTCCCTTGTGGAATTGATTCATAGTATGATAATGATAGGGAATTGTGCCTATCGGGCTTGTTTGATGATTCTCTTTCAATATTCAATCATAATTGTGTTGTGCTTATTGGGTTTTAGCTTGCGAGGTGTGTGCCCAGGTGGAGTTAGATGTGACTTGTTTATTTGAGTGAATGGTTATGGGATCTTCATGTTCCTTGCGTCATAGTCAGTGTTGTGAAGGTTTGGAACAGGGTTCTAGCTGATATGAGGTTAATTTTCGGTGCTGGATTTGATTATGGGCATCTATGGTGGTTAGAGATGTTGTTATGTGCAAATGTGTGATGTGTTACATCGTATGGTTGTACCTTGTGGGTGTAGGCATGAGTTGTTGCAGCTGGTTGAGGTTGATACCATGTGTTGATGTGGGAATCGGGTCTTTGGAAAATGATCGGATGGTGAAAATTTTGGTTATAAGGCTTATTAATGTGGGTGGGAGAAACAATTTTCAGTTGAGATGGTGTTTTAGGGCCTATGTGGATTGGGGTGACGTGGGATCACCCGCTAGTATATGTGTGGTGAGTTTATTCAGTGAATTGATGACTTCAGAATAGTTATTGGCACGTTCGAGGACGAACGTTTGTTTAAGAGGGGGATAATGTAACCACCCGGTTGGTTCTTTTAAGAATTAGTTGTTACATCACATACTTTAATATTAAGATAAGTTGTAGTAATTCATATGAGCTTGAAGGAATTAAGATCATTCATGAGATTATAGAGGATTTGTCACTATGTTATTATAAGGCCCTGTAAGTTTAACAACCTTGATACCGTTATATACATTTGATATGGTATGCACGACGAGTCCAGCTCGTAGTGACCCTAAGACTTTTTGAGTAAAATATTTTTGTAAAACAGTTTGAAAAATATGATTTTATATAATTATTAATATTACTACTTTAATTATACTCATAATATGAGAAAGTTTCTGATATTTTCTTTATTGTAAAGATAGAAATTATTTTCTCACGAGAAAAGAAGGATATCTTTTTACAATTTTATGAATTAAGCGTACGAGAATTTTTACTCTTTATATGAGATTAGAAAAATTATAAGTTGAGAAAATATATGTATTTTTACATGGATGTTTTAATTAAATAATAGTGTATTTATTTGTTTTATATGGTACCACATGACCATGATAATAGGGTACATAAAGTGTATTAAAAATGAGTAATATTTTAAGTAATTTGAGATAATTCTTATTGTGTGGATAATTGATTAATTATTTATTTAAGTATATAAGTGTAAGAATTATTTGTCCACATGGGACCAATACAATTAAAGTAAGGCATGACTAATGTGTATGAAGGAGGTGGTGTCACATTTTGGGAATAAACATGCTTGCTAAACATTAAAGTGTATTTAGGTGGCAAGACTTGAGGTTATGTGCATCTTATCTCTTTTTTTTTTGTTAAGAATGCTTTCAAGAAGACAAAGCAATTGTATGGCATTTTAATCAATCTCTCTTTGCAATCTCTCTTTCTTACGGTAAGCAACAAAACCATTTTCGTTTTCAACATCAAATAGCATGAAAAGATTTAGAAAACCAAGTATAGTTTTATATTTTGGTTTATCACATTTTCTTTTGCAACTATTCACATATACATGATGCAAAAAAACGACTAAGACAAGCAACAAGAAGCCTATCCTACTCTTGTAACATAGTCGTTGCAATTCTATGAGAACACGGTATAATATTTCTCAAGAGAATCAGTTCAGGTATGTTAAGGCTATCCCTTCTTTCTTTTGGCATGATCCAAGTAACGATACATAAGCGTAATGCTATTTCATAAGTGTTTATACTCTTAGCAGTTAAGGATGTCTATGTTATTCATTCCTATAAAATAATAGTCAAGCATGTCTAAGTATATCTCTAAGTCCCTATTGAGATATATGATAGAGATGTTAATTTTTATAATATAGTGATACATGTACATGCATCTTCATGAATTTACCACCGTGCTACGGCCGGTCGGGCAGTTACCACTGGTTGGGCAGTTATGTATTATTATTTACCACCGGTTGGGCAGTTACGCATATTCGTTTACCACCGAACTACTACCGGTCGGACAGTCATGCATTTACCATCGAGCTACGGCCGGTTGGGCAGTCATGCATTTACCACCGCTCTATGACCGGTCGGGCAGTTACCATTGATCAGTTGGGCAGTCATGCATCGTTATGGATAATAGTTCCAAAGAGGTTATATATATAAATATATATATATATATATTTATATATATAACCNTATATATATATATATATATATATATATATATATATATATATATATATATATATATATATATATATATATATATATATATATATATATATATATATACATATAAGTATAATAAGTATACATATAGGGGGCACTTCAGAGATTCAGGTTGACTCTTATATGTCTTTAATTAATGTTGACTTACTGTTATGTTTCATTTCCGCCTTACACACTCAGTACATTGTTCGTACTGACTTCCTTTTGTTGGGGACGCTACATTCATTCTTGCATGTATAGATAATCAGTTTGACGAGTCCTCATAGTAGACGAGATTGGCATTCAACGAAGGATCGGTAAGACTTCACCTCATTCGGAGTGCAGCCAAATCTATGAGTCATCGTGTCAGAATTTTACCACAAACTTATGGGTAGGTCGGTACCTGTCCCATTTGATGTCAAATAATATTAAGAGGCGTTGTTGACAAATGTTCATTTTGTACAATATATCAGAGGCCTTGATGGACCATATGTATTCATGTTTTAAGAACGATAATTTATTGATACAGTGTTCGACCACTTACAGTTACGCACTATGAGTTGTCTCCATGTTGGCCCATGATTGTCACAGAAAGAATGAGTTACATATTGGTTCGCTCAGGCCAGTACGTCACCGAGTGCCAGCCATGCCTCCCCAGGTTTGAGGCGTGACAAAGTGGTATCAGAGCAGGTCGTGTCCAAGGGAGTTTACAAAGTCGTGCCTAGTAGAGTCTCACTTATGGGTGTGTTGCGCGCCACATTTATAATTGAGAGGCTATAGGACATTTAAGAAATGTTTCCCTTTGTTTGTTTCCAGATTGTGCCATAGAGCTGAGTCGTAAGAAGTCAGTATGAGGCCTTCCCCAGATTTTTTAGGCACCAGAGGTGCATGTATCACAGTAGGCGTAATTTCCACCTAGGTTGAAGGAAGTTTATGAAAGAAACATAAGATACAACGCGAGATTGAAAGGTAAGTAAGGTAAAGGTGAAGAAGATACGACATACTCAAGTACGAAAGGCTGTGAATAGTCGACTTCAGATATAGTTTGGTTTTTAGTTTAATTTACAGAGGAGACCCTAGTGAAAATTTTGTAAATCTCTAAGAGTTAACATTCGAGGACGAATGTTCTAAAGGGGGGAGGAATGTTACATCCCTTACTTTAATATTAGGATAAGTCGTAGTAATACATATGAGCTTGAAGGAATTAAGACCATTCATGAGATTATAGAGGATTTGTCACTATGTTATTATAATATCCCGTAAGTTTAACAACCTTGATACCGTTATATACATTTGATATGGTATTTTGAGTGAAATGTAAAACATTTTGAAAAATATAATTTTATATAATTATTAATATTACTACTTTTAATTATACTCATAATATGAGAAAGTTTATGAGATTTTCTTTATTGTAAAGATAGAAATTATTTTCTCACGAGAAAAGAAAGATATCTTTTTACCATTTTATGAATTAAGCGTACGAGAATTTTTACTCTTTATATGAGATTAGGAAAAATATAAGTTGAGAAAATATGTGTATTTTTACATAGATGTTTTAATAAAATAATAGTGTATGTATTTATTTTATATGGTACCACATGACCATGATAGTAGGGTACATAAAGTGTGTTAAAAATGAGTAGTATTTTAAGTAATTTGAGATAATTCTTAATTGTGTGGATAATTGATTAATTATTAATTTAAGTAGATAAGTGTAAGAATTGTTTGTCCACATTGGACCAAGACAATTAAAGTAAGGCATGACTAATGTGTATGAAGGAAGTGGTGTCACATTTTGGGAATAAACATGCTTCCTAAGCATTAAAGTGTATTTAGGTGGCAAGAATTAAGGTTATGTGCACCTTATCTTTTTTTTTTGTTAAGAATGCTTTCAAGAAGACAAATCAATTGTATGGTATTTTAAGCAATCTCTCTTTCTTATAGTAAGCAACAGAACCATTTTTGTTTTCAACATTAAATAGCATGAAAAGATTTAGAAAATCAAGTGTAAAGATATGGCCGGTCGTTTCGTGATATTAGTCCCATTTCTCCCATTTCTTCTTTATCATATGTTGCTTAGCCTGTTTATGTTGTGTTGGGTCGGTTGGTTCGGGTTCGGAGTGGTCGTGGTGAGAACTGAGACACTTAGTCTCTTAAAGTAGCTTAATAGTTGAAAAAGTCAACTGGGAGTTGACTTATTGGTAAACGACCTCAGAATGCAGATTTTATGGCTCGAAAAGCTTTGATATCTGGTGTAGAATTAGGCTTGAATTGGCGAAAGTTAGTTTTTGGCAATTTCCGGTCGGCAGGGAAAAATAGACTATCGGGGTCAGAATGGAATTCCGATTTGGATTAGGTTCATAATGTAATTTTGGATATGTGTGCAAATTTTCAGGTCAATCGGATGTGTTTTGGTTGGTTTCGGCATCATTGGCGAAATTTAGAAGTTTCAAAGTTCATATGCTTGAATTTGATGTGATTTTAGTGTTTTTGCATTGTTTTTGGTGTTTCGAAGGCTTGACTAAGTTCGAATGAGGTTATGGGACGTGTTGGTATGTTTGGTTGGGGCCCCGAGGGGCTCGGGATTAATTTTGGATGGTTAACGGAGGTTTGGACTTAGGAATTGCAGCAAAAATTATTGCTAGTGTCATTTTGCTGGTGTGGCCGCACCTGCGGATGGGGAGCCGCAAGTGCGAGAAGAGGCCAGGCTGGAGGAGGCCGTAGGTGCGAGTCATGGGCCGCACCTTCGAAGCCGCATGTGAGGGTGAGGCACCACAGGTGCGAGAATTGGACTTTTAGTGAATTTCGCAGGTGCGCACCTGGGACCGCAGGTGTGAAGAATGGTCTGATTAACTGGACAGAAAGTATAAATAGGTGCCTCCGCGAAAATTTAGGCAGTAAATTTGGTATGGGTAGACTCGTAAGGGAATGGGGATGCTAGTTTTGTGATTTTTATCGAATTCCGAGACGTGGGCCTGGGGCTCGGGTTTGGCCAATTCGGGAATTATGCTTAAAATTGATAGCTTTCGATTGGTTTTTTTTCCTTTAGCGTATATTGATGATGTTAATATGGTTTTGGTTAGATTCAAAGCATTTGGGAGCCAATTTNGGTATTTTTGCACTATTCTACCACTATCCTGATAGAACATCTGTGAACTCAGTCATGTTTACCACTTGTTGTTGTTATTCTCACTATTATCGCACTGTTTGAAACTCCGAGAGGTATTTTGGGCTGAGTCCCGTGAGTTGAGATGAATTTCCCGAGTGGCTTGTGAGGATGACTGAGTGAGGCCTAGCGCCGAGTATGTGAGGATAGTTATGAGACGGGCTGCACGCCACAGCAATATAGATTATATATGGGTTGGGTTGCATGCCGCAACATATAGATTATAAATGGGTCGGGCTGCACACCGCAGCAATATAGATTATATATATATGGATCGGGCTGCACGCCGCAACAATGTACATATTGGATCGGGTTGCACGCCGCAACAGATATAGCGATTGGACTGAAGGAGCCCCTCCAAGAGTCTGTACACCCCCAGTGAGCGCATTCAACTATTATATGGATCGGGCTGCACGCCTAAGCGTGTGTTGTAAGGATCGGGCTGCACGCCGCAGCAGTATATATATATATACATACATGTGTTGGATCGGGCTGCCCGCTGCAGCAGTTGTGTGTATTCTTGGTACTTGTGTGAGCATAAGATACTGATAGTGGAGTCACGAGTGACTGAGAGGCTTGTCCGAGAGGCTTTATTGTGAGTGATACTGTGCCCGAGGGGATTATATTTTATGAAAATGTTGTTTTCACTCTTCTTTAAACTGAGCCTCTAATGGTAAATGTTGGACAAAAGTTTTTATGCGAGAGTTTTAAAAATGGAAACTGGAGTTTTATGAAATATTCGGAATGTAAATCCCTAACTTGATTTTTCATTTCCAATGTTGCTCGTTATATGGATTTACATGATTTATAAATGCTTGTCACTACCCTCAAGTTCTTAGTTACTTTGATTACTTACTGATTTGGCGTACTCATGTTACTCCCTGCACCTCTGTGTGCAGATCCAGGTACCGGACCATCTCACTAGTTAATTTCCGGACGTGCTTGGAGTTGTTTGAGGATCAAGGTAGCTGATCAGCGTCCCCAGCTCACCTCCTTTATTTTTCTCAGTTCATAGTTTTTGTCTTTTGTACTCCAGGCTTTGAGTAGCAAGTCACCTTGTTGTACATTGTTTTTACAGTTCTAGATGCTCAAGATAGTTACTCCACGTTTTGGGGAAGTGTATAAATTGTTCATCCCATTATGCTGTTTTAAAATTTGCTAATTTTAGGAAATTATGAAATATGGTGATAGTCTGTAATGGTTGGCTAGCCTAGTTCCATGATAGGCGCCATCACGGCCGGCTTAGGATTTGGGGTCGTGACACCAAGTATAGTCTTATCTTTTGGTTTATCACATTTTCTTTTGCAACTATAAAATAATATTCAAGTATGTCTAAGTATGTACCTAAGTCCCTATTGAGGTATATGATAGAGATGTTAATGTTTATAATATAGTGATACATGTACATGCATCTTCATGAATTTACCACCATGATACGGTCGGTCGGGCAGTTACCACCGATTGGGCAGTTATGTATCATTATTTACCACCGGTTGGGCAATCATGCATATTCATTTACCACCGAGCTACGGCTGGTCGGGTAGAGATGCATTTACCATCGAGCTACGGCCGGTTGGGCAGTTACACATTTACCACCGATCTACGGCCGGTCGGGCATCCATGCATTTACCACCGCGTTGCGGCCGGTCGGGCAGTTACCACTGATCAGTTGGGTAGTCATATATATATATATATATATATATATATATATATATATATATATATATATTACACAAATATATATAAGTATAATAAATATACATATACGGGGGCACTTCAGAGATTCAGGTTGACTCTTATATGTCTTTAATTAATGTTGACTTACCGTTATGTTTCAGTTCCACCTTACATACTCAGTACATTATTCGTATTAACGTCCTTTTGTTGGGGACACTGCATTCATGCCTGCAAGTATCGATAATGAGTTTGATGAGCCCTCATAGTAGACCAGACTGGCATTTAATGAAGGATCGGTAAGACTCCACGTCATTCGGATTGCAGCCGAGTCTATGAGTCATCGTGTCATAATTTTGCTACAGACTTGTGGGTAGGCCGGTACCTTGTCCCATTTGATGTCAAATAATATTAGAGGCTTTGTAGATAGATGTTTATTTTGTACAATATGTCAGAGGCCTTGACGGCCCATATGTATTCATGTTTTAAGAACGATAGTTTATTGATACAGTGTTCGTCCACTTACAATTACGCACTGCGAGTTGTTTCCATGTTGGCCCACGATGGTCACAAAAAGAATGAGTTACAGAATGGTTCGCTTGAACCAGTTAGACACCGAGTTCCATCCATGCCTCCCCATGTTTGGGGCATGACATTACATCACGTTCAGTGGCTTAAGGTCTCTAGCAACTTCGTATCATGTATTATGACTTACCTATGTGGTCGAGTCTTATTTTTGGATGATTCAGGGTTGATTTAGAAGGATGATTTTTTATTTTATAAGCTTAAGCGGAAAGAGTTGATCGAAGTTTGGCTTTCGTGTAGACGACTCCAGAATAGTGTTTTGTTGATTCCAATAACTTCGTTTGGTGATTTTTGACTTAGGTGTATGCCATATTTGGATTTGGAGGTCTGTAGGTTGATTTGATGCATATTGGCGAAAACTGGAAAGTTGAAGGTTTGGAAGGTTGAGAGGTTTGATCGGGAGTTGACTTTCCAGATCGAGCTCATAATGAAATTCTGAGAGTTGTAATAGCTCTGTTATGTCATTTGGGACTTGCATGCAAAGTTTGAGGTTATTCCGGATTGATTTAATAAGATTTGTCGCGAGTTGTAGAAGTTGAAAGTTCATAAGTTTATTAAGTTCGATTTGAGGTGTGATTCATAGTTATAATGTTGTTTGATGTGATTTGAGGCCTCGATCAGGACCACGTTCCGTTATGGAACGTATTGGTATGTTCGGATGGGGTCCTGGGGGCCCGAGTGTATTTCAGACGAGTTTTAGATTGTTTCCATGTTTTCTGAAATTCTGGCTCGGGTGCGTCGCATCTACGCATTTTGGAGTGCAGGGCCGCTTCTACAGAATTTGGGTTGCATTTGTGACGTTGGGACATGTTCGGCTCTTCCGCTTGTGCGGGTGAGGAACTGCAGGTGCAATAAAGCATCTGGAGAATAATGATCACATATGCGAAATCGAGGCTCCAGATGGCCGTCCGCTTCTGCGGAAGTGTTGGCGCTTCGGTGGTGTCGGAGGTGCAACCCCTTTTGCGCAGGTGCGCATTTTGTCCTGGTAAGTGGAAATTATGGTGCGGGTATTAGCTCGCAAAAGCGAGTGCGCAGGTGCGCATTTTTGGTCCGCAAAATGCGGAATCCCCGGGCAACATCATTATATCTCGAGGTTTGGCCATTTTTATCATATCTTGAGTTATAGACCTTGTTTTGGGCAATTTTGGGGGGTTCTTCACGATTTGTACTGGGGTGAGCGTTCTTTATCCGAAATTGATTATACTTTATGATTCCATCTTTGTTTCTAACATTTAATTAGTGATTTAAATGGGAAAAAGATAATTTTTGTATAAACTTTCAAAAATGTAAAATGATGAATTGAAGGACGATTTGTTGTCGGAATGGATAATTTTACTTTGGTTGACTTTTATCGGAATGGGTGTTTGGATTTTTTGAATTTTGTCGTTCCGAAGTGCGAGCCCCGGGTTGATCTTTTAGTTTTCATTAAAGATCGAAGCTTTATTACCCGACATTGTTTTCTATGGTTTTTATGTATGATATTAAGTTATTTTGGATAGATTTGAGCCATCCAGAGGTTGTTTCACATGGGAAGTCATTTTAGAGTATCGGTTTAGCTTTTTTGAGGTAAGTATCTTGCCTAACTTTTTGTGGGGGAAACTACCCCGTAGGATTTGAGTCGTTTGTGTTAAATGTGTTTTGTGAAAGCCGTGTACGCGAGGTGATGAGTACATACTCGGTCTTATATGTGGAAATTGATCGGTTTAGACTCTTAGGCTTCTTTCATGTATTTATTTGGAATTGTAGCACTTGTTATATCTTTTATTCATCATGTTTACTATCACATACTCTATTTGAAGTTGTCGTTATATGTCACATCATTACTTGTCGAGTTTGCTCTTATATGTTTTATTTGAAGTCGTTACCACTTTTACCATTGTGTGATTTCTTTTATTGTTGAGTTACTCTTAGTTGAAATTAATTTGACATGATATCCCTTTGTTTCCGGGTTATTCTCATACATTTTGACATAGTACTAGTTTGTGCCAACTCTTTCATTGTTAGCCTAATTCATACACTAGAATTCGAAGTTTGCCATTTCATAGAAATACTTTCACTATAGAGATTATCCTTAAATAATTAATTGGAATTGAGGTTATTGAAAGTCATTAATCTATTTTAAATTGAAGTTGTGTTTAAAGGGGGTGTTGTTCCCTATGAGTTACTTTGCCGTTCGTTTTGTTGTATTGAGATCTTATACACATTGTGTTTGGGTCATGGGCTATTTGTTGTGGAAATACTAATATTGTTGGATCTTTGGAAAGGTTGTGGCTCATGGGAACTTGTGTTACGAGTTGATACGTCATATTGTTTTGGTGTTAGCATTTGTGAATTGTTGTGTGGTTTGGTTTTTGTTATGCGAAGTATAAGGGTGGAATTTTATCGTTGTTGTTATGTGGGGCATAAGGGTGGCATCTCACTATTGTTGAATGCATGGAGTGATAAGGGTGGCTATTGTGTTATTGTTCGAGCTGATTGATAAGGGTGGCTATTATACGAAGTGATACATGTGGAAAATGTTATTAACCAGGCGTAGTGATAAGGGTGGCTATTATACGGAGGTATACGGGTGGTTATCATAGAGATAAGGGTGGCTAACGATATTTTTTGGGCAGAGTGATACGGGTGGATATCGGAGAGATAAAAGTGGCAATGTCCGGGATGACGCGTGATGGCTTGGGGATACTGTGTTGTTGATTTTCGTGTGATGGTGTGCTTTTACTTGTGTATGTCATACACCTTACGTGACTTATTTTGTTGCTTCGATGAGCTACTCGATGCCTTTGATGTTACTTGTTGACTTGGGTTGTAGTAGTACACTCGCACATACATACACCGTAGCATGCCACTTATACTAGCTCAGGAGTATGAAACTTGACATTTATTGATCATGCCTATGTGTTCTTGTATTATTCATTTTCATATTGCTATTGAGCTTGTGACCATGCCAGGCGGATTGTGATTGTGATTCTGTGATCATGCTGAGCGGTTTGTGATTGAGAGCTTGTGACCACATCGGGGGGCTTGTGAATGTTAGCCAGTGATCATGCCATGCCGATTGAGATATTGGCACGTGAGTTGTTCGTGCGGTTGTGATTCGAGATGTGTGGACGAGTTGTCGTGAGTATATGATGGTGGGTTAAGACCCGTGATTATGAGATGAAATAACACAAAGTGATTTCTTTGTGAAACTTGTGTAGAATGGCTTGATTAATTGGTTGTCCATTCCTTAATTGGTGTCACTACCCAAAATCTATTAAGGTCGTGATGGCGCTGGACACTACCGCCAGGCAAGCCAATCATTAATTAATCGAAATAATTTCCTGTTTTAATATTTATGAAAAGCATTTCCTTTCACTTTATTACATATTAACTAAGTAAAATCTGTTCAGTAAAACAATGGTTTGAATATTCCATTTTAGCAAATATATCCCAAGACATCCCAGAACCCGGTGTCACAAGTACATGAGCAATTTTTAAGAATTCAACAATCATTACAAGCCTGTCCGAAATACAACTGGACAAGGAAATTTAAGTGAAATAGATACAGTACGAAGGAGACTCTGTCAGTTGCGGATCGCCTCCGGATGATGCAGCTCGCCTAAGTCTCTGAATCCTCCACATTGCTATGAAAGTACAAGTGCAATAAAATGCACAGCAAGTGTAGCATGAGTACAAAAGTAACGTGTACTCAGTAAGTCCGCCACCTAACCTCAGAGAGGTAGTGTCGAGAGGTCGAATTAGACACTCAATAAGGTCCAACAAATTATTTTAACAGAATATGATGAACACGGTAGGCGTGTAAAGGTAGTAAAGCAGCAAATATATAAGGCACTGAAGTCCAAGTAAATACTGGAAGTAAATAAACAGTTACTACTTCCTCATTTCCCCCCAAATATCTTAATAAACAATTACTTCTTGTTTTCCCCCCAAATATCTTATCACTTCAAAATCCATGAAAGCATTTAACAATTTAGCATGCGCATACGGGATAAGGACAATCGGCCCGAGCCGTCATAATAATCATCTCTGTGCACTGCCGAGGATCGAACGTCCCATACCATAAGTGCATCTTTCAATAAAATAATCATGTCTATGCACTGTCGAGGGTCGAACGGCCCGAACCATAAGTACATCTTTCAATAAAATAATCATATTTATGCATTGTCGAGGGTCGAACGGCCCGAACCATAAGTGCATCTTTCAATCCGCCGTGGCGTACGGCCCGCTCCCATGAGAGTAGGGGAACTAACACTCCGCTCGCGGAATGTAAATTATGAAGCGGTCACATGCAGTCATGCACAATCAACAGTCTACCCCGAATACGTCGGGAAACAAATACTCAAGTGAATGACATATTTCTCTTTGAAAACCCACAAAATAGTATTTAAATCCTTTCTCGAAATTCATTTGCCAAGTTAATATTATTCAATAATATTACCCTATCAGGTATGCAATTATCCACGGAGGAAATCAATTCTCTTTCTAGATAATTAAGAAAATGAACTCTAGTCTTCTTTAGATATTCAATTATGATTTCGATTATATTAACAGTCAAATATTACAGCAGGATCACACGTACAACAGGTAAGGCATGCTTGTGGGTCCTAGACTACCCGTACATGGCATAATAGTAGCTATGCACGGACTCCCGTCACCTCGTGCGTACATAGCCCCCGCAGATAGTAGCACATACTAAATTAGTTCACCTAGGGGGACTACTCCTCCTCACAAAGTTAGAAAAAAGACTTACCTCGTTCCAAAGTCCCATAACCGGCTTCCAAGTGTAACACTCCGTTAATTTTCGTGATTCATTTTAGAACTATGATAGTCCATGTTAGATTTAGTCATATGAAGTTACTGGAGATAGTGAAATTCATTCAATTAATGTTATGAAAATTTGAAAGTGGGTTGGAGTTATTAGAAAGAACTCTTGAGTTATTGTCTTGATTAATGTAATTTTTATAAAGTTGTTAGAAATAATATAATTATTTATTGGATGTTAGTGCAGAAATATGTATTTATTTAAAAATAATATTTATATATTGAGGAATAAAGTGTGTGATGAAGTACTAATTAGGTGTTGGTGAATTAGATTTTTATAATTACTTTAGTTAGGTGACCTTGTAATTTTATAAATGAGAAATCAACTGGGCCAGCCACCTTATCTTAGTAGGTCACGAGACTATAGCCCATATGATTAGTAGGTTTTGAGTACAAGATGTATTCCACTTCATTAAGAAAGAATGAACAGTGGAGGCATTATATTATTTGGTGGTTTTCGACGATATCTGCGGGTGGACAAGGTAGAATTTTTATTTGACTTTAGGCAATCATTGAGTTATGATATTTGTAGAAAACTTATAAAGGAGTGTTGATTACAGAGACAAAAATGAAATGCTAAGAGAAGCTAAATTTCGTGTAGCTACAATTTCGGTTTCCGCCATATTTTAAGGTATTGAGTATCCTTTTCTTAACTTTGTGATTACTGTTTATCAGACGTTGATGTTAGGATATAACATATGTATATTATGACTATAATGAGTTGGATAGCCCTATCAGGATATGCTTTTTACCATTAAATTCATGGCATGAGTTGTTATAATATTGAGGTTTAGCTCAAAGTTTGAAATTTAGGGAATATGAGATTTGACTCGCCAATTGATATCAAGATCGAGTTTCAACCCATTAAGTGACATCGTTTATTAATATGTTGTATAGACTGATGCCATTGAATGCCTATTGGTCGGTGCTCTAGACGTTGCAAGGTTGGAAAACTTGTGGTAGTGAGATAAGTGAGACTTTAAGCTTTGGTACTTGTTTTTCTAACACTCATTTTAAAAATGTGCTTTCTCTGCCTGGTCCATGTGTTGGGACAAGCGTGCGCTTGGTAGAATCAGTGGTCTTAGACCAGCCGCAAATATATTATTTTAATTAAAGTACAACAATTTTTTTTTATAAGTTGTTTGATAGTTTGATACGACTGTGCCCCATGATGTTGAGTTTAATGTGGTCATGCACCATGATGTTGGGTTTGATACAGCTGTGCGCCATGATGTTGAGTTTGATATGGCTGTGCGCCAAGATGCTGAGTTTGATACGGCTGTGCGCCATGACGTTGGGGCATTGTGTATGCCTTTGTACATCACCTGAGCATTGTGTATGCTTCATTGAGCATTGTGTATGCTCTGTTACATATTCGAGGCATTGTGGTGCCGTTGTGGACCCGTAGGTGTATTGGTAAATTTCTTTCAGTACAATTATGATAAGTCCTTAGTGGGTAATCTTGTTGGTTAATTCTTAAGAACTCTGGAGATATACATATATTGAGTTAATGTATAATTATCATATTTACTATATCATTCGTGGTGTGGTGTGTTTGTATTTTCTAACACTTGTTCCATAGGTATTCAGAGTGGCGGGTCGAGGATCTTACTGGGTTATATTTACATATAACTCACTCCTTACTTGTATGTCTATGCAGATATTATTGGTGAAGACGTAACTAGTAGTTGACGAGTTCGCTAGAGTTAATTCATTTATTGAGGTGAGCCCCCGCATAGTTCGTGGAGGCTTCCAAAGGAGTCTTTATCATTTATTCATATGATATCTTTTGTAATTCTCGTAGATGCTCCATGATCTAGTGTGGTATTTGAGCTAGAGTATTAAATTTAATATTCGAGATATTATTATTTGTAATTAACTATCAGATTATTTGGATACTCATTTAATTAATCAAAGGCTGCAAATTAATGGCTAAGGTATGAAAGTATGGTTCGCATGGCGGGTAGTGTTAGCTGGTGCCAGTCACGTCTAGGAGGTAGTTTGGGACGTGACACCAAGCTCTTCCGACGACTCACATGGATGCACAATGCCCCAAAACTACCAAATAACGGGCAAAGCAATGAAAATTCATTCTAATACTCGCAACAAATCCATATTATATACTTTCCCAACTCCGCTCGGTGAATTGACCAAAATGCCCTCGGGACCACGTGCCTGGAATCCGAAATTTCTCGAAGATATATATTCTACCCACAGTCTTATTAACTCAAATATACAATTTACTCTAAATTCCTTGCTCAATTTCGTGGTTAAAATCCAAATACAAATTCTAACTTTCTTTAAGATTTTCCCCAAATTTTCCTACAAGTCCTCGTGTATAATCCCATGTAATAACCTTGTATTTAACTTAGAAACATGAAGCAATTACTTACCTTTCATTGCATAAAGAAATCCTCTCTTTGAAGCCTCCCAAAATCGTCCAAACCAAAAAAAAATGGAAGGAAATGACCAACAATCTCGGTTTTAAAACATTGTGCCCAGGCCATTTTTCGCACATGCGATCCAACTCTCGCACCTGCGATTCCGCAGGTGCGACCAAACCTCCGTACCTGCGGTTTTCCTCAGCTCAAGCAAACTTCACACCTGTGCCCCATAGCCCGCATCTGCGACTCCGCAGGTGCGGAAATATCATCGCACATGCGCTCCCATCCAGACCACCACTTCTTCGTACCTGCGGCTCCATAGCTGCACCTGCGGCTCTGCACCTGCGCCCAAAGTCTCGCAGGTGCGGTCACACCAGATGGCAACAAATTCCAGTGCCTCTTCTAGCTTCAAATATTGATCTGTTAACCAACCGGAATCCACCCGAGGCCCCCGGGACCCCGTCCAATGATACCAACATGTTCCAAAACATAATGCGGACTTGCTCGAGGCGTCAAATCACATCAAACAACATCCAAAACCACGAATCGCACCCAAATCCCAAATTTATGAACTTAGAAATTTCCAACTTCTACATCTGATGCCGAAAACCATCAAATCACGTCCGATTGACCCCAAATTTTGCACACAAGTCATATTTGACATTACGGACCTGCTCCAACTTCCGAAATCGCATTCCGACCCTGATATCAAAATTCCCACTTCCGGTCGGATTTCTCAAAAATCTTCGAATTTCTATCTTTAGCCAAATGAATTCGAAATGACCTACGGACATCCGAATTCACTTCCGATCGCGCTCCCAACTCCAGAATCACCATACGAAGCTATTCACAGACTCTAAATCCCAAACGGACATCAATATCATTGAAATGCGCTTCAAGCCAAACTTAGTAAATTCCGTAAAAAATGCTGACTTCCACAATATACGCCGAAACGCTCCTGGGTTATCTAAAACTCGATCCGGACATACGCCCAAGTCCAAAATCATCATACGCACCTGCAGGAACCTTCAAATCCTGATTCTGAAGTCGTTTACTTAAAATTCCAAACTTAGTTCATTCCTCCAACTTAAGGCTTCTGAAATGAGAATTTTCTTTCCAAATAAACTCTAAACTTCCCGAAATTCAATTCCGACCACACCTACAAGTCATAATACCTCAAATAGAGTTGCTCACGACTTCAAACCGCTGAATGACGCGCTAGAGCTCAAAACGATCGTTCCGGTTGTTACATTCTCCTTCACTTAAACGAACGTTCGTCCTCGAACGTGCCAAGAACTGCTATGGAGTTACCTAAAATCACTGTTTAACACCTCAAGCACCTGCCCCTGCTACCATAACCCAGTTGAGTACATTAGCTTGATCAAATATGAAGATTTCTTCCTTTATCCATATAATAGGCTCAGGACCTAATTCGAACACCTGAAATTTCTCTGCCAGACCTATTTCCAATATATAAACACCGTATCAACTACCACACGCTATACCAGAACATGACTGCATACCTTTGCTGAATTAGCACCGTGCACCGCATAATTCGCCACCTGACCACAAAGACGCTCCCTGAACCTTAACATCCAAAATTCCATGAATGCGATGCTCCCAAGGCACCTCATGACATATATATATATATATATATATATCCTGCTATAATCCTGGCGATACCACCACAACAGAGGATACGGGTAGAAATCCATAACCAACCGCAGAGTTAACAAATCATTGAATATCTCATCTTGACTAGAATCATCACATCATTATGAACCAACCGTTGGCAATTGTCCTTTACTGTATTTCACATAATCTTATCGCATTGATCCCTGATCCAATAATCTCGACTCACCCCATATGAACTGCTCGGACAACAAATCACCCCAACATGACCAACAATCTCACATGACACCACAACGCGCCAATAGGCCATAACTCGAACATGACACCTAAAGAAATGCCTCAGGAAAAGACCACTCTACTCACGCAATTTATTATGAACTCTTCTCATAATATAGAAGGTAAAACACAAGAAAATAAATATAGGAATCTTACTCATCATCATACTGTTGCGGCGTGCAACTCGATCCAAATAACATACCCGTGGCGGCGTGCCACCCGATCCCAATAACATACCCGTGGCGGTGTGCCACCCGATCCCATCACAAAATTCACATAAGGAAATATACACGGAGCTGAATTGCTCACTATTACTTATTACTGAATATCGATTATAAGCACGCTAAGTGCATAATACCATCTCGGGGAGACTGATAAAGCCACATGCTACAAAACTTAAGCACAATTGAGATGCGATATATATACTGTGAATCTCAAGAGCTCTCCCGCTCGCATAACATCATCACTTAGGGATCTATTAAGCTGTTTCCCAACTCACAGGGCACACTCACAACATTACATGAATTTGACGAAGACGGAACAACACCTGATATCCCAACACCCCTCCTTGAGGAGCGCTATACTGAAATGAACATATCTGCCTCACATGAAGACCATAATCATATTTAAATCCATCCACAAACATCGAGTCTTCCTTGCTCGCACAAAAATAAGCTAATAGCTTCACCTGGGTCCAAATTAACCCACTTTCTCTCATAATACGCGAGAACAACCATCATAGCGGGGACAAACACCCCACAATCCACAACCAAATGAACTGAACGCCTTCCAGGCATAAATCTCAAATAAGCAATATTGCACTTCTTTAAACTCATTCCAAATCTTTAATCCATTAAGTGACTACATGTCACACTTATAAAATCTCCTCGTGGTTACACTCCCAGGACCTTCCACACCAGGTAACAAGTATGCACATCCGCATCACCTACCACACTAATACTGCACAACACATCAAGAACCCACGACCAAGGTACAAAGCCCCTTTCACCAAATATCGATCTCAGGTGACACTGAAGATAACACCAGCTAACTCTGGACTCTCAAATCACTTTTTCTTGCTCATCCAAGCTCATGACATCCTCGCTAACACCGAACCGCAATCTCGATTCTTACTCCCAGTTACATACTGGTTACTGCACCTAACATGCCAATATTAGGTAGCGCAAGAATTCCATCATAACTTCCGAACCACCAATAGGGTGAGCACTTCCTCACATAGAACCCTTTTACTTAACTAAATTCAAGAGAACCATCAAAACATTCGAGTGAATTCTCACAATCACCCAACATGCAAATCCTTAAGTAGCGGTCTATACCACCATAACCCTTCCGGGATCCGCCTACACCTGACAGGCCATAATACTCGAATGCTTCCAAATAAAAATCTATTTCGACGACTGACATGCCTCGCATACACCGGCACAACCCACATGCATAACTTAATCACATCGAAGGAACTGATCACTGCCGTAAATGTGCCATTTCAACCATGGCTAATCAATCTTTCTTTTAATCATCTTCAATTGCCTCAGGAATAATAGTAACTTCCTCCAACTCATAGCGAACTCAACCCTCACTGATCCCGAGTGACCTTGATTTACGAGACCATGCTACCTGAATCCCGCAACCTATCTCATACCCTCCTGGAAATCTTTCTACCACCCGAAGTTTATTTCTCTCACTCCTCCAATACTACCCTGCCTGCTGAAAATAACATAGAACACTCCAACCATTTCCCTTTCTCTGAAATTACGCTGCAAAAGCTGAATTCTTGACCATACGGCTTCCTTTAACCCTAGTCCAACAGGGCCAACCTTTGCACATATTTATCAAATCCCACGCACGGTTACCATTTACTCTTTTCCCCTTAGCTGAAATAACTTCCCAACACGCTGACAATCCGCAATCCTATGATAACACAATCCTGCAACCCAACTGCAGGTGGTGAGACTCCCCCACTTAGCCCGAAGCTACTCGTTGCACCACTCTAGACCCTGCTGAGATCCTTCCTCCTTTGTTAACATGATCTTGCTCAACTAATCCATCCAATCCTTCCAAATTCTCTTGCTAGCACTCCCTAAATACTCAAATCCTCAAGAATCCTTCACACATTCTTCCTCCTACCAAATAGCCACTAGAATCCCTCGCAGAAACTTGCCAATCATGCCACCACTAACCTATTCACAGGAGATAACCCACCTGTGGAAATCACCAGCGGACACCTTCCAACGACGCTGAGATGCACGTTCTCTGCGACATCAATACCCCATCCTACACCCTGCTTCATTTACCAACTTTACTAGTCCGTCCTCTCCTCATGGACACCCATTAAATGCACGTCAATATCTTCAAATTCCAAGCTATGCTGCCACTCCCCCACTTTGGACTGCTTGACTTCCGCTTCTTACACCTGACCTCCTAGAAATGGAACCATCGCCTAGCCTCAATTCAATATCATTCTTTGCCAACCACATTCTTCAATACTCCTTCACCATACTCTGGCCCCATGCACCCGAAGAAACCATGGCACTGCCGAACATAACACATTCCATTCGATCAAGGACGCCGATAACATGTCTCAGGTGAATACTCCACCTTACTTGAAACACCAAGTCTTACTACTTTATCAATCCCAAAACCTGGCCATCTATAGATCAATTGCCTTCTTTCCGCCGGAATCTTAATACTGAAATCTCAAAATCACACTCTGAGAAGACCTCCCTTCAAGCCATTCATCACCCCAACCAATGGGCAAGCATTCTATCATCATATCGACATCTCACGATAACCAATCGTAACCATCATCACCACCTGAGCATAGCCTCAAAGTTCTCAGAAACACAACAACTGAGCTGAAACAACATAATATTCTTCTGCAGGGCAACAACAACAGCCCCATCCAACTACTCAGGGGAAACACCCCGCACCATATCCGTAGCACCATATCAATTCCTCAAATTCCTAATTCATAGCAAGCGCTCCGCGACGCGTAAGATTGAGTAGGAATAAGCATAGGTAGAAGCCTCAAAAGGAATCGAATCGCACTATGAGGAATCAAGATGGGAAGTATTCCTTACAGCTCCGTAGCCTCTCGAAGATAAGTACAGACGTCTCTGTACCGATCCACAAGACTCTACTAGACTTGCTCATGACTCGTGAGACCTAAGGGAACCTAGCGCTTTGATACCATGTTGTCACGACCCAAAACCTATTAAGGTCGTGATGGCGCCGGACGCCATTGTCAAGTAAGACAATCATTAATTAAGCGAAACAATTTTCTGTTTTACCATTTATGAAAAACATTTCCTTTCACTTTATTACATATTAACTAAGTAAAATCTTTTAAGTAAAACAATGGTTTGAATATTCCATTTTAGAAAATATATCCCAACACATCCCAGAACCCGGTGTCACAAGTACATGAGTAATTTCTAAGAATTTATACAATCATCACAAAGCTTGTCCGAAATACAAGTTGGACAAGGAATTTAAAATAAAAATAAATACAGTATGAGGGAGACTCTGTCAGCTGCGGATCACCTCCGGATGGTGCAGCTCGCCTAAGTCTCCAAACAAGACATGTCACTATGAAAGTACCTGTGTAATAAAAATGCACAGCAAGGGTAGCATGAGTACAAAAACAACGTGTACTCAGTAAGTCGCCTGCCTAACCTCAGAAAGGTAGTGACGAGAGGTCAAATTAGACACTCACTAAGGTCCAACAAATTACTTTAACAGAATATGATGAACACGGTAGGCATGTAAAGGTAGTAAAGCAGCAAATATATAAGGCACTGAAGTCCAAGTAAATACTGGAAGTAAATAAACAGTTACTACTTCCTCATCCCCCCCCCCCCAAATATCTTAAATAAAAGATTAATTCTTGTTTATCCGCCAAATATCTTATCAATTCAAAATCCATGAAAACATTTAACAATTTAGCATGCGCATACGGGATAAGGACAACCGACCTGAGTCGTCAAAATAATCATCTCTGTGCACTGCCGAGGATCGAACGGCCCGTACCATAAGTGCACCTTTCATAAAATAATCATGTCTATGCACTGCCGAGGGTCGAACGGCCCGAACCATAAGTGCATCTTTCAATAAAATAATCATATCTATGCACTGCCGAGGGTCGAACGACCCGAACCATAAGTGCATCTTTCAATACACCGTGGCGTACGACCCGCTCCCATGAGAGTGGGGAAAATAATGACTCCGCTCGTGGAATGTAAATTGTGAAACGGTCACATGCAGTCATGCACAATCAACAATCCACCTTAAATACGTCGGGAAAACAAATACTCAAGTGAATGACAGATTTCTCTTTTAGAAACCACAAAATAGTATTTAAATCCTTTCTCGAAATTCATCTGCCAAGTTAATAATATTCAATAATATCACCCTATCAGGTATGCAATTATCCACGGAGGAAATCAATTCTCTTTCTCGAAGATATATTCTACCCATAGCCTTATTAACTCAAATATACAATTTACTCTAAATTCCATGCTCAACATCGTGGTTAAAATCCAAATACAAATTCTAGGTTTCTGTAAGATTTTCCCCAAATTTTCCTACAATCCCTCATGTATAATCACATGTAATAACCTTGTATTTAACTTAGAAACATGAAGGAATTACTTACCTTTCATTGCATGAAGAAATACTTTCTGTGAAGCCTCCCAAAATCGTCCAAACCAAAAGAAAATGGAAGGAAATAACCAACAATCTCGGTTTTAAAACATTCTGCCCAGACCATTTTTCGCACTTGCGATCCAACTCTCGCACCTGCGACCAAACCTCCGCACCTGTGTCTTTCTTCAGCTCAAGCCAACTTCGCACCTGCGCCCCATAGCCCTCATCTGCGACTCCGCAGGTGCGGAAATATCATCGCACCTGCGTTCCTAGCCAGACCACCACTTCTTCGCACCTGCGGAGCCATAGCCGGACCTGCGGCCAAAGCCTCGCAAGTGCGATTCACCAGATGACAGCAAATTCCAGCTCCACTTTAGCTTCAAATATTGATCCCTTAACCACCCGAAATCAACCCGAGGCCCTCGGGACCCTGTCCAATTATACCAACCTGTTCCAAAATATAATGCAGACTTGCTCGAGGCCTCAAATCACATCAAACAACATCGAAACCACGAACAACACCCAAATCCCAACTTTATGAACTTAGAAATTTTCAACTTCTACATCTGATGCTGAAACCCATCAAATCACGTCCGATTGACCCCAAATTTTGCACACAAGTGATATTTGACATTATGGACTTGCTCCAACTTTCGAAATCACATTCCGACCCCGATATCAAAATTCCCACTTCCGGTCGGATTTCTCAAAAACCTTCGAATTTCTATCTTTAGCCAAATGACTTCAAAATGACCTACGGACATCCGAATTCACTTTCAATCGCGCTCCCAACTCCAGAATCACCATACGAAGCTATTCCTAGACTCGGAATCCAAAACGGACATCAATATCGCTGAAATGCGCTTCTAGGCAAACTTAGGAAATTCCGCCAAAAGTGCTGACTTCCATAATATACGCCAAAACGCTCTCGGGTTATCCAAAAACCCGATCCGGACATACGCCCAAGTCCAAAATCATCATACGCACCTGCAGGAACCTTGAAATCCTGATTCTGAGGTCGTTTACTCAAAATACCAATCTTAGTCCATTCCTCCAACTTAAGACTTCTGAAATGAGAATTTTCTTTCCAAATCAACTCTAAACTTTCCGAAATTTAATTCCGACCACACCTACAAGTCATAATACCTGAAATGGAGCTGCTCACGACTTCAAACCGCCGAACGACGCTCTAGATATCAAAACGACTGGTCGAGTCGTTATATTCTCCCCTACTTAAACAGACGTTCGTCCTCGAACGTGCCAAGAACTGCTCTGGAGTTACTTGAAATCACTGTTTAACACCTCGAGCACCTGCCCGTGCTACCACAACCTATATGAGTACATTAGCTTGATCAAATCTGACCTTTATCCATATAATAGGCTCAGAACCTAGTTCCAACACCTGAAATTTCTCTACCAGACCTAGTTCCAATATATAAACACCGTATCAACTACCACATGCTATACCAGAACATGACTGCATAGCTTTGCTGAATTTGCACCATACACCGCATAATTCACCACTTGACCACAAAGACGTTCCCTGAACCTTAACTGCCAAAATTCCATGAATATGATGCTCCCAAGGCACCTCATGACATATATATACATCCTGCTATAATCCTGGCTATACCACCACAACGGAGGATACGGGTAGAAATCCATAACCAACCGCAGAGTTAACAAATCATTGAATATCTCATCTTGACTAGAATCATCATCTCATTATGAACCAGCCGTTGGCAATTATCCTTCAATGTATTTCACATAATCTTATCGCACTGATCCCTAATCCAATAATCTCGTCTCACCCAGTATGAACTGCTCAGACAACAAATCACCCAACATGACCAACAGTCCCACATGACGCCACAACGCGCCAATAGGCCATAACTCAAACATGAAACCTAAAGAAATGTCTCATGAAAAGACCACCCTACTCATGCAACTTATTACGAAATCTTCTCAGAATATAGAAGGTAAAACACAAGAAAATAAATATAGGAATACTACTCATCATCGTACTGTTGCGGCGTGCAACCCGATCCAAATAACATACCTGTGGCGGCGTGCCACCCGATCCTATCACAAAGTTCACATAAGGAAATATACACGGAGCTGAATTGCTCACTATTACAAATTAATGCATATCGATCATAAGCACGCTAAGTGCATAATACCATCCTGGGGAGACTGATAAAGCCACATACTACAAAACTTAAAGCAAAACTGAGGTGCGATATATATACTCTGAATCTCAAGATCTCTCCCGCTCGCATAACATCATCACTACACGGAGACTCGACACATAGGGATCTATTAAGCCGTTTCCCAACTCACACGGCACACTCACAACATTACATGAATTTGACAAAGACGGAACTACACCTGATATCCCAACACCCCTCCTTGAGGAGCGCTATACTGAAATGAACATATCTGCCTCACATGAAGACCATAATCATTACATCAGCTTGTTATTAAATTCTAAAAAGTTGAATATTTTAAAAGACAAAAGATCTTTTTTTCTTAGTGCTACTTTTTTCTTTTTCTTCGTCTCTACCTGTCACGACCCCATTTCCCCTCTGTAGGATGTCGTGATGGCACCAAGTCTTTAGGACTAGGTAAACATAATGGTTACTGAATTAATCGTAAAATTCAACTAACGACTATTAAACATGAAACAAAAATTTCTATACAAAGCCAACAATTCCAAAATCGCTAGTATAAGTCAGAAGCTCTACTGAGTTCACTAGAAAATCTCTAAGTACAACCATTCCGGAATAGAAATAAATTGTACTAAAATAACTTCTGAAGGTGACTCTGAGGCCTGCGAACTCGATGAAAGGTATACCTTGAAGTCTCCACAGTAATATCTGATCCGCTATCTAACAATCAACAAATTCCGAAGTGCCTGGATCTACACAAAAAATATGCAGAAGTGTAGTATGAGTACACCACGGCCGATGAGTAAGTATCAAGACTAACCTCGGTGGAGTAGTGACGAGGTACAAGTTAAGATACTCACTAGACAAAATAACATGTCCAATATAGAAGTATAAAACTAATAACAGAAAGCGAAAATCAGTAAATGGTAACAAGAACCAACAAGTGATATAAACAATAAAGCAATAAGAACACCGTGAAGTATCATTAAAACCAACTAAGGAAACACAAAGTAAAATCAATTAATCAAGAAATTCTAACACAAGTTTCACAACGAAATCACTCCGTGGAACTTCATCTCATAGTCACAAGTCACAGGTCTCAGCGCACCATCATATGCTCACGGCACCTCATTCCTACATCTCGTATCACAACCACACGGACAACTCATGTTCCAAAATCTCAATCGGCCCGGTATGATCACAAGATCACATTCACAATCCGCTCGGCACGGTCACATGCTTACAATCAACATCCGCCCGGCATGTTCACATGCTCAATATTAACATGAAAACAAATAATGCTAGGACATATGGGCATGATCAATAAATGTCAAGTTTCATACTCCTGAGCTAGTACAAGTGGCATGCTATGGTGTATGCTTGTGCGAGTGTACTACTGTAGCCCAAGTCAACAAGTAATATCAAATACATCGAATAGCTCATCGGAACAACAAAGCAAGTCACGCAAGGCGTATGGCAAACACCAAGAAAAGAACACCATCACACGATAATCACCAACACAATGTCTCCAACCATCAAACATTGCCACCCTTATCTCTCTGATTGCCACCCGTATCACTCTGCCCTAACATTATCAATAACCCTTATCTCTCCTATAGCCACCCGTATCACTCTGTCCTGACATTATCATTAGCCACCTTTATCTCTCTTATAACCACCGTATGACTCCGTATAATGGCCACCCTTATCGCTCCGCCCAAAAAATAACACAATAGCCACCCGTATACTCCGCAAAACAATAACAACAGTGAAATGCCACCCTTATACTCCACATAAAAACAACGGTGAAATGACACCCTTATACTCTGCATAACGACAACCAACCACACAACAATTCACATGTGCTATCATCAAAACAACACAACATAACAACTCGTATTATAATTTTCCATTGGCCACAATCTTTTCAAAGATTCAACGATATTAATATTTTCACAACAAATAACCCACGACTGAACACAATGTATATAAAATCTTAAAAACAACAAAATGAAAGGAAGAGTAACTCAACAAGGAAACAACACCCCTTAAACACAACTTCGATTAGAATAAATTAATGACTCACAATAACTTCAATTCCAATTAATTGTTTAAGGATAACCTCGATAGTGAAAGTACTCTCATGGAATGGCAAACTTCAGACTCTTGTGTATGAATTAATCTCATAATTGAAGGAAATGGCACGAACTAGTACTACGTCTAAATGCATGAGAACAACCCGGTAACAAAGGATATCATGTGACGACAATTTCAACTAAGAGTATTTCCACAATAAAGGAAACCACATAATAACACAGAGTTATAACAACTCCAAATAAAGCATATAAGAGCAACCTCGACAAGTAAGGAATGTGACATGTAACGACAACTTCAAATAAAGCGTGTGATAGTAGACATGACGAATAAAAGATATGACATGTGCTAACAACTCCAAATAAGTACATAAAAGATGCCTAAGTTCTAGACCGGTCAATTTCCACATATAAGCCCGAGTACGTATTCGTCACCTCGCGTACACGGCTTTCACATGACACTAATAATACAGACGACTCAAGTCCTATAGGGTAGTTCCCCCACACAAAGGTAAGATACTTACCTCAAAGAAGCTAGACTGATACTCTAAAATGACCTCCTCGTGTGAAACAGCCTCCGGACGGCTCAAATCTAACCAAAATAACTTTAATATTATAAATAAATACTATACCAAACAATACTAGATAATTAAGCTTCGATATTTAATAAAAACTAAAAAGTCAACCCTGGGCCCGTACCTCGAAATTCAATAAAATTCATAAAATCCGAACACCCATTTCGGTACGAGTCCAACCATACCAAATTTGTCCAATTCTGACATCAATTCATCCTACAAATCATCATTTTATATTTTTGAATATTTTCACAAAATTCCCATTTTCCCCTAACTCAAACCACTAATTTAATTACAAAAACAAAGATAAAATCACGAAATAATATGAAATATGGGTAAAGAACACTTACCCCAATCAAACACGTGAAGAACCCCTCAAAAATTGCTCAAATCCGAGGTTTATAACTCAAGATGTGATAAAAATGGTCAAACCCTCTAAATAGAGTTCTTATATTTCCGCACAGATATCCCTCTTACGCGATCGCGGAATATGCTTCGCGATCACGAAGCACAAAATTATAAGCTGCCAAATGACCGTACGCGAATGCCACACGCTGACCGCGATTGCGGTGATTTACCTCATTGTGCCTCCACGAACGCGTCCTCAACCACGCGAACACGAAGGCTAAATGACCGGTGCCCAACCGGTCTCACCCACTATGCGAACGCGGTTCCTCTTTCGCGATCGCGTAGAGCTAACTTCTCAAGCCCCGCGAATGCGTCCACGTATTCGTGAACATGAAGAACAAATATTGCTTGCCCCCAATTACCTTGCACGAACGTGACAATCTACTCGCGATCGTGATTAAGAAGGCACTAGATATCATATTAGCAATTCCAAAATAGAAGGAAATGTCCCATAGCCCATCGAAAACACACCCGAGGCCCGGGACCCCGTCGAAACCTACCAACAAGTTCCATAACATAACACGGACCTGCTCAGAGTCTCAAATCACATCAAACAACATCAAAACTACGAATCACACCTCAAGTCGAACTTAATGAACTTTCAACTTCTACATCTCGCGCCGAAACATATCAAATCAACCCAGAATGACGTCAAATTTTGCATGCAAGTTCCAAATGACACAACTGAGATATACCAACTCCCAAAATCAAAATCCGAACCCGATATCAACAAAGTCAATTCTCAGTCAAACCTCTCAACCTTCCAAATTTTCACCAAATTGCATCAGCTTAACCTACAGACCTCCAAATCTAGACACACGCCAAAGTCCAAAATCACCATGCAAAGCTATTGGAATCATCAACAGTCAAAACACCATTTCGGAGTCATCTATACAAAAGTCAAACTCCAGTCAACTTCTACCACTAAGCTCTAAAACAAGAATCATCCTTCTAAACCTATTCCAAAATATCTGAAAATCGAACTCGACCGCACACTCAAGTCATAATACTTAATATGGAGTTGCTCGAGACCTTAAACCATTGAACGGAATGTAAATTCTCAAAACAATTGGTCATCGTTACATCCTCCCCCTCTTCAATAAACGTTCGTCCTCAAACGTGCCAAGAACCATTTCGATGTCATCAAATCACTGAATGTACTCATTATACATATACTCGCGGGTGACCCCACATAACCCCATTCCACATAAGTCTGATAACACCATCTCAACTGAATATTATTCCTTCCACCAATACTAATAAGCCTGAGAACCGAATTTTTTCACCATCTGATTATTTCCCAAAGACCCGATTCCCATATCACAAACGATATCAGTCCCATCAGCTACAAAAACTCGTGCCTATACCTACAAGGTACAACCACATGACGTAACACATCACACATATGCCCATAACAACAACTCTGGCCACAATGGATGCCGTAATCAAATTCAGCATTGGCAATTAACCTCATATCAGCTAGAACCATGTTCCAAACCTTCACAACACTGACAACGATACCATCAACATGAAGACCCCATGACCATTCACTCGAATCAACAAGTCACATCTAACGTCGTCTGGGCACACACCTCGTAGCTAAAACCCAATAAGCAGAATGCGAATATGACTGAATATGCAAAGAGAAACACATGAGAGGGTTATCAAACAAGCCCGACATGCATAACTCCCTACCAATACCATACTATGAATCACTTCCATAAGGGAGAATCAAAACATATGAACTAATCACAAGGATTTCATCCCAATATAACTCCACCGCGACACGTAGCCTAGTTCAAACATATCAAATGACATGAAAACGCAAGGGTCTCAGCCTCAACTCTGAATCACAAGTAGAATACACCTTACACCAACCAAAAACTTCCACCAACTCAATTTCGCAAAACAAAATCACAACACGTAATGAATTTCCCATACCAGTAGAGCATCTAAATAAAAAATTATAACCAAACCATCCAGAAATCGCATCAAAACCTACCGTAATGAGTAACAGAAAGTCACTTCTATCCTCGTAGCTCTCTATAGTGAACAAAAACCAAACGATAAACACAAGCTACCACTATGGAACCTCCCAACAGGGGTAAACAAATAAGCAAAGTGCGAAATCACGAAACTCACTCGTATGTGAAGCAATTTAAGAGGACTGGCCCTAATAAGCATAACCAAATCAAAATAAGAATGATGCTCCTCTATAACAATTGAAACCATACCTGTAACAACACTATCTGGTGCATCATCCTCAGCCATACTACGGAAAGTATATCAACAAGTTGAGCCTTACCCTCTAGGGCGCCCTCTACCTGCCTATCCTCCATCCCTAACTAGCTGTGCAAGTGGAGTAGTAACTGGAATGGAGCCCGTAGCCTGAGTGCTCAGATGAAATCTGCCCCTCCCGAGTCTAGGAAAATCTCTCATGATGTTCCTGGTATCACCACACTCAAAACAACCCCTCTACGGGTGTGGTTTCTCGTACCAAGTCTATGTCGGATAACTGGAATAACCGATGTAGGAACCCCGTGCCGGTGGTGCACTAAAAGATGACTGCCCCACAGGAGTACCCTGACTTACTAGAGCACCACGAGTAGTCTGAAGTGCGGACTGACTGGACGATTTCCCGAGCCTCTGCCATGATGGGTCATAGTTGAAGAGTAGAATCCACTAAACCCTCCAGAATCTCGATACCTCTTGGTCTCCTTAGCCTCCCTCTCCTCACCCCAAATAAGCTCTAACATCCTGGAAATCTCCACCACCTGCTGAAATATAGTATCAGTCTGCAACTCCCGATCCATGAAAAATTTAAGATCATAACTGATTCCCTCAATGAATCTACGGAATCGCTCTCTGGCTGTAGGAACCAAAGTAGGTGCATGATGGGATAACTCACTGAACCTGATGGAATACTCTGACACTGTCATGGTGACCTGACGCAGCTGCTCAAACTCTGCATGCCATGCATCCCAAAGGTTCTGGGGAACAAACTTCCTCAAGAACATATCTGAAAGCTAAGTCCATGAAAGTGAAGCATCATCGGCTGGGCTACCCTCCTCGTAAAATCTCCACCACTTATACGTTGCTCTTGACAGTTGGAATGTAGTAAAAGCAACCCCACTCACCTCCACAATACCCATGGTGTGGAGAATACGGTGGCATTCCTCTAGTAAACCATGTGCATCCTCTGATTCCAAACCACGGAAAGTAAGAAGGTGATACTTCTTGAACCTCGCAAGTCTAAGCTACTCCTCCTCTGATGCCTTTGGCTTGACCTCGGGCTGAACTGGAATAACAGGCTACACTGGTGCCAGACTCGGAACCTGACCAATGTGAGCCCTCTGTTCTGGAGTATGGTCGGTGGGAGTCTGAGCTCCCCCTAATCTACGAAGTAGCTGGTGCAACGGAGATCAATCCCGCATGAGCCAATGTACCAACCATGCTCAAGAACTGCGATAAAGTATCCAAAAGTCTGGGGGTAACAACAGGTGCATGTCCCCCAATAGGAGCTAATGGTGGCTCCTCAACTGCTACTCTGACATGTGTTATAGCTGCGGTGTGTGCCCCTCCTCGGCCTCTACCCCGACCCCGGCCTCTCACGGCTCTAGCAAGGGATGTGAGTGTCTACTCAGCTGATCCGGTATCGTGTTTCCTCACCATATGTGAGATAATAAAGATACAAAAGGCTCAAAGTTCGAAATCAACAAATCTGCATGACAGGAATGAAAGAAGTGAAGATTTTTCCTAATAGTTTTGTAGCCTCTCGAAGGTAAGTACAGACGTCTCCATATCAATCCGCAAGACTCTACTAAACTCGTTTATGACTTGTAGCACCTATGAACCTAGAGCTCTGATACCAACTTGTCACGACCCCAATTTTTATTCGTAGGATGTCGTGACGAAACTTAATCTTTAAGACTAGGTAAGCCAAACACTTACTTAATTAATGAAAAACTTCAACCAACGACTATTAAATATGAAACAGAAAGTTCTATACAAAGCCAACAATTCTAAAATGGTAGTAAAAGTCACAAGCTTTACTATGTTCACTAGAAAATCTCTAAGGACAACTGTTCCCAAATAGAATTGTACAAAAATAACTTCCGAATGTGACTCCGAGGCATGAGAACATAACGACAGGTATACCTTGAAGTCTGCATAGCAATATCTGATACGCTATTTAACAATTAACAGACTTCGAAGTACTTGGATTTGCACAAAAATGTGCAAAAATGTAGTATGAGTACACCACAGTCAGTACCTAGTAAGTACCAAAAATAACCCCGGTGAAGTAGTGACGAGGTACAAGTCAAGACACTCACTAGACAAAATAACATGTGCACTATAGAAGTATAAAACTAATAACAATGGGAAAAAGAACCAACAAGTGATATAAAGAGTAAAGCAATAAGAACACAGTGAAGTATCATTAAAACCAACTAAGGAAACACAAAGGACAATCAATTAATCAAGTCGTTCTAACACAAGTTTCAAAACGAAATCACTCCGTGGAACTTCATATCATAGTCACAAATCACAGGTTTCAACCCACCATCATATACTCATGGCACCTCGTGCCCACATCTTGCATCACAACCACACGGACAACTCATGTGCCAATATCTCAATCCGCCCGGTATGATCACATGCTCACAATCACAATTTGCAGGCTCACAAATCACCATCCGCCTGGTCACATGCTCAATATTAACAGGAAAAAAAATAATACAAGGACACATTGGCATGATCAGTAAATTTAAAGTTTCGTACTTATGAGCTAGTACAAGTGGCATGCTACGGTGTATGCTTGTGTGAGTGTACTACTGCAGCCCAAGTCAACAAGTAATATGAAAGACATCGAATAGCTCATCGAAACAACAAATCAAGTCACACAAGGTGTATGACAAACACAAGTAAAAGCACACCATCACACTATAATCCCAACACAATGTCTCAAACCATCACACATCATCCCTGACATTGCCACCCTTATCTCTCTGATAGCCAGCTGCATCACTCCGACCTAACATTATCAATAGCCACCCTTATCTCTCCTATAGCCACCCGTACCACTCCATCTTGACATTATCATTAGCCACCATTATCTCTCTTATAGCCACCGTATGACTCCATATAATGGCCACCCTTATCGCTCCGCCCGAAAAATCACTCAATAGCCAACCGTATACCCCGCAAAACAATAACAACAGTGAAATTCCACCCTTATACTCCTCATAACAACAACTGTGAAATGCCTCCATTATACTCTGCATAACAACAACCAAACCACACAACAATTCACATGCGCTATCATCATAGTAATACAACATAACACCTGTATCACAATTTACCGTAGGCCACTACCTTTCCAAAGATTCAATGATATCAATATTTTTACAAGAAATAGCCCACAGCTCAACACAACGTATATAGAATCTTAATAAAACCAAAATGAACGAAATAATAACTCAACAAGGAACAACACCCCTTTTTAAACACAACTTCGATTAGAATAGATTAATGACTCACAATAACTTCAATTCCAATTAATTGTTTAAGGATAACCTTGATAGTGAAAGTACTCCCATGAAATGGCAAACTTCAGACTTTAGTGTATGAATTAGGCTAACAATGAAGGATATGGCACGAACTAGTACTTCGTATAAATGCATGAGAACAACCCGGCTACGAAGGATATCATGTCATGACAATTTCAACTAAGAATAGATCCACAATAAAACAAATCGCATAATAACACAAAGTGATAACAACTCCAAATAAAGCATATAAGAGCAAACTCGAAAAGTAAAGAATGTGACATGTAACGACTACTTCAAATAAAGCGTGTGATAGTAGATATGACGAATAAATGATATAACAAGTGCTAACAGTTCTGAATAAGTACATAAAATATGCCTAAGAGTCTAGACCGGTCAATTTCCACATATAAGCCCAAGTTCGTACTCGTCACCTTGTGTAAACGGCTTTCACATGACACAAATAGTTAAATGACTCAAGTCCTATAGGTTAGTTCCCCCACACAAAGTTAGGCTATATACTTACCTCAAATAAGCTACATTAAACTCTAAAATGACCTCCTCATGTGAAACAACCTCCAACATCTCAAATCTAACCAAAATTACTTGATATTATAAATAAAAAACTATAGGTAACAACCCCAGATAATAAAGCTTCGATCTTTAATAAAAACTAAATAGCCAACCCCAGTCTCGCACCTTAAAACCTTATAAATTTCATAAAATCCGAACACTCATTTTGATACGAGTCCAACCATACCAAAGTTATCCAATTCCGACATCAATTCGTCCTTCAAATTATCATTTTACATTTTTGAAAGTTTTCACAAAATTTCCATTTTTCCCAACTCAAACCACTAATTTAATGATAAAAACAAAGATAAAATCCTGAAATAAAATCAAATATGGATAAAGAACACCTACCCCAATCCAACACGTGAAGAACCCCTCAAAAATCGCTCAAATCCAAGGTCTACAACTCAAGATATGATGAAAATGGTCGAACCCTCGAAATAGAGTTCTTATATTTTTGCCCAGGTATCCCTCTTATCGTGGAACATGTTTCTCGATCGCGAAGCACAAAATTATAAGTTGTCAAATGACCGTATGCAAATGCGATGATTCACCACATTGTGCCTACGCGAACGCATCCTCGACCACGCGAATGCGAAGCCTAAAATGACTGGTGCCCAGCCGGTCTCACCCACTATGCGAACACGATTCCTCTTTTGCAACTGCATAGAGCTATGATCTCAAGCCCCTCGACCAACAACAACAACAACAAACCTAGTATGTTCCCAATAGGTGGGGTCTGGGGAGGGTAATTTGTACGTAGACCTTACCCGTACCTAATGCAGGTAGAGAGGTTGCTTCCAATAGACCCTCGGCTCAGGAAGGGTAAGAAGAAGAAGAGGAAAGCAAGAAAGGAAGAGATAATGAAGTAAAAAGAAAAAGAGGGAGATAAAGGATAAGTAGTACCAAATAATAGCAACAGAGAATAGAATACTTGAGGCGAGCAAAACCACATAACACAATAAATATCCAAAAACCTTTTACCTTAATCCTCGACCTCCACACCCTCCTATCAAGGTCCATGTCCTCAGTAAGCTAAAGTAGCGCCATGTCCTGTCTAATCACCTCTCCCTAGTACTTCTTAGGCCTACCTCGACCTCATCTCAAACTCGTCATGGCCAACCTCTCACACCTCCTAACAGGAGCATCATTGCTTCTTCTCTTAACATGTCTGAACCATCTCAGCCTCGACTCTCGCATCTTGTCCTCCATGGAGGCTACTCCCACTCTATCCCGGATAGCTTTATTCTTAATCTTATCTCTCCTGGTACACCCACACATCCATCTCAACATCCTCATCTGTGCTACTTTCATCTTCTGCAAGTGGGAGTTCTTGACTGGACAATAATCAAGCCCCGCGAACGCGTCCACATATTCGCGAACGTGAAGAACAAATATTTCATGCGTCCCAATTACCTTACATGAATGCGACAATCTTCTCGCGATCGTGATTAAGAAGTCACCATATATCAAATCAGCAATCCCAAAATAAGAGGAAATGGCCCGTAACCCGTACGAAACACACCTGAGGCCCTTGGGACCCCGTCGAAACCTACCAACAAGTTCCATAACATAACGCGGACCTGCTCGAGACCTCAAATCACATCAAACAACATCAAAACTACAAATTGTGCCTCAAATCGAACCTTATGAACTTATGAACTTTCAACTTCTACATCTAGCCTTGAAACATATCAAATCAACCCAGAATGGCGTCAAATTTTGCATGCAAGTTCTAAATAACACAATAGAGCTATACCAACTCCCGAAATCAAAATCTGAACCTGATATCAATAAAAAAAATCCCGGTCAAACCTCTCAACCTTCCAAACCTTTAACTTTCCAATATTTCTCCAAATTGCATCAACTTAACCTATGGAGCTCCAAATCCGAATCCGGACACAAGCCTAAATCCAAAATCACCATATGAAGCTATTGGAATCATCAAAACACCATTCCGTATTTGTCTACATAAAATTCAAGCTTCGGTCAACTCCTACCGCTTAAGCTTCTAAAACAAGAATCATCCTTCTAAACCTATTTCGAAATATCCGCAAAATCGAACTTTACCGCACACGCAAGTTATAATACTTAATATGAATCTGCTCGAGACCTTAAACCACTTAACGGAAAGAAAATTCTCAAAATAACCGGTCGGGTCATTATACTATCGGATAAATGATAAAATAATCAATTTACAAAGTATAAGAAAAAAATATTATCCTTCATCATTTGCACTAGTTCGGCGCTTGATTGTAGATTCCTCTTTGGTTTTCTTTATTTTTAAGTTCTTTTGCTCTTTCAAGTTAGCGTAGAAGTTTTTACTCAATTATTTCCAAAGTATGGTATTGAATTGTTGATTCTGAATTGTATTTTAAGATGAAATTGGTCTATATATATTTACTTATTTTATATTTTCTTAATTTTTCATATTTTCTAGGCTTAAGCTTCACCCTATATCAAGTAAATTAAACACATCATCTCACGATCATACTTTTTTAAAATGCTAGGTTTAACTAAAAACCTCGTTTGAATATTTGGCAAAATATGAATACATCTCTTGAGTATTCATTCTAATAAAAAATATCCTTAAACTTTGAAGATTGTTGATTTGAAATTGAATTTAATACGATTTTTTGGTATAAATCAACAATTTTAAGAAGCAAAAGATTGCAAGATTATTAATTATTTTTTGATAAATATAATTTAGACACTGAACTTATTGTTGGGAAAAAAATATAATCTTGACAGTAGGATAGTTGTAACGACCCCAATTCCCCACCGAAGGATGTCGTGATGGAACCTAGTCTCTAAGACTAGGTAAGCCTAGAATGCATGGCGAAAGGGAGAAAATAATAATAGAACTTCAAATTTAAAACCATCTAGATATCATAAAAGAACTCAACAATACCGCTGATAATAACTCCCAAATTCTGGTGAGACTGTGTCATAAGCTCTACGTGAATATACTGAAACATCCATAATATATCAATGTCTAAGTAAAGAGTAAGCAGTAGAAAAACAAGGACAGAAAAATAAGGCAAACCCCGAAATCCATAACACATGCACAAAGCATATTCTCCAATATCTGAATGTTGCACTCGGATTGTCCATCTAAGGGTAAAATGTTGTACTCAACTCAACCCGTGTACCTAACTCCACTACATAACTCTCCAAAAATGCGATGCAACTGCGTGTCGCGGCCAGAGATAATGGATATCAGCATACCATGAAGTTGGACAATCTCGCGGATATAGATTTGACCCAGCTGCTCTAGAGATTAGGTAGTAACCACAGGAATTAAATGAGACGACTTGGTCAACCTATCTACAATCACACATACATCGTCAAATTTCTTCTGAGTCTGTAGGAGTCCAACAACGAAGTCCATGGTAACAAGCTCCTATTTCCACTCGAGAATCTCAAGTCTGTGAAGTAAGCCGCCTCGCGTCTGATGCTCATACTTCACTTGCTGAGAATTTAGGCACCAAGCTACATACTCCACTATTTATTTCTTCATTATCCTCGACCAATAGTGCTGCCTCAAATCCTGATACATCTTAACGGCACCCGTAATACATCGTCATCTCCGATAGAAACCTCCTTGGACGACCATGTTATAGAGTGTCCTTAAGGACAAGCAAATAGGGGTCGTCATACTGTCGCTCTCTGATGCGATCATATAAAAAAGACCAAGAAACCATGCAAGCAAGAACTTGACTAGGCTCTGAAACATCCAATCCAACAAACTAATTGGCCAAATCCTGAACATCAATGGCTAGTGGCCTCTCCGTCACAGGTAGATATGCCAAACTACCCATACTCTCTGCCTTTCGAGTCAAGGCATCAGCCCCCATATTGGCCTTTCCGGGATGATATAGAATAATGACATCATAGTCTTTAAGCAACTCTAACCATCTATGCTGCCGCAAATAAAGATCTTTCTATTTGAACAAATGCCGTAGAATCCAATGATTGTTATAGACCTCACTTGGGACACCGTACAAATACTGCTGCCAAATCTTCACGGCTATGAACAATAGCTGCCAATTCCAAGTTGTGGACAGGATAATTGTTCTCATAAACCTTCAACTGCCAAGTCGCGTAGGAAATCACCCTACCGTCTTGCATCAACACCACACCAAGTCCAACACACGATGCATCATAATACACAGTTTAAGACTCTGAACCCGTAGGCATCTCCAACACTGGGTTGTAGTCAAAGTAATTTTGAGCTTTGGAAATCTTGCCTCACACTCTTCGGACCATCTGAAAGGAGCACCCTTCTGGGTCAGTCTGGTCATAAATGCAGCAATAGAGGAGAAACCCTCCACAAAATGGAGATAACACCTAACCAAACCAAGAAAACACCGAATCTCAGTAGCTGAAAATGGTCTAGGCCAACTCTGAATCGATACCACATGATCCAAAGACGCCATCAAGTCAAGCCAAAATTCACACTTTGAGAATTTTGCATACAACTTCTTCTGTCTCAAGGTCTGGAGCACGATCCTAAGTTGTTTCGGGATTACACCAAGATGTAAAAAATAAACACAATGATGAATGCATCAAGATATGGGTGGAATACACTGTTCATCAGGTGCATAAATACTGCTGGGACGTTGATCATCCCAAATAACACTACAAGGAACTCGTAGTGACCATACCGAGTCCTGAAAGTAGTCTTTGAGATATTCGTATCCTAAATTTTCAGTTGATGATACCCTAACTGCAAATCAATCTTTGAGAACACTCTAGCACCCTGTAGCTAATCAATAAGTCATCAATGCGCGAAATGAGTATTTGTTCTTCACTGTAACCTTGTTCAACTGCTGATAATCAATACACATACGCATAGAGATATCCTTCTTCTTCATAAACAAAATCGGAGCACCCCAAGGTGACACACTCGGCCAGATGAAGCCCTTATCAAGTAACTCCTGCAACTACTCATTTAACTCTTTCAACTCCACTAGTGTAACGACCCGACCGGTCGTTTTGCGTTATTGGACCCCGTTACCCTAAATGTAACTTCCCATAGTGGATTTTTTATGATTTATGACTTGCGGGGACTGGTGGTCCGGGATTCAGAGGTGTTTAGAGTGTTATAGGAACAATTGGTTCCCTAGGGTTGACCTTTAAGTCCAAGTTTGACTTCGGTCAACATTTTGGATAAATGACCCTGGAATCAACAATTCCGATAGCTTTGTGAGATGATTTTGGACCTGGGCATATGCTCAAAATGGGGTTCTGATGACCCGGAAGCATTTTGGCGCCAGATATTGAAATAAGAAGTTCATTAAGTTCCTATTGTGGTTTTGGATGCATTTTTGTGTTATCGAGGTCAGAATGAAATTTTGAGATTAGGAATAGTTCCGTTATGTCATTTATGACTTGCCTGCAAAATTTATTGTCATTCCGAGAAGTATAGGTCAGTTCGGCGCATTGTTAGCGAAGTCTAGAAAACTTAAAGTTCCTAAGTTTGGTTCATGGGGTTTTGAGGTGTGATTTTGAGTTTTAGCGTTGTTTTGGGTGTTCCAAAGGCTTGAATGAGTCCGTATTATGATTTGGGACTTGTTGGTGTATTTGGACGAGGGCTAGGGTGGGCCCAGGGGCCTCCCGACACCTAGCGGGGCTAAAAACCAGCTAAAATAGTTGTTGGTGCACCTGTTCTGGTGTGACCGCAGGTGCGGTTGCCCAGTCGCAGGTGCGGGACCACTCCTGCGGTCTCAAGTATCGCAGGTGCGACCCCAGGTGAGGTCCCCCTTTCTCGCAAGTGCAGACAAAAGTTCGCAGGAGCAAAACCGCTGGTGCGGCCATCCCTCTGCAGGTGCGAACCCAGCCCTTCCCGTCCAGTTCTGCAGGCGCAAGACCGCAGGTGCGGAACCCCTGTAGGCCAGGTAGTGTGTTTCCTTTAAAGCACGGGATTTCACCCCTTTCTTTCATTTTTCCACCACCATTAGAGACTTGGAAGCTTGGGGAAAGAGGTTCCACGACCTAACTACTAAAGAGGTAGGTAAGTTCCACTCTAACACTAGTTTCAAACATGAAGTACTAGTTAAACTCTCTACTAAATCATTGGAAAATCAAGAATTGGGTAATATTTAAGGTTCTTGAGAAATTGGTGAATTACCATTATTTCCTATAAATTCAAGTAGAAATCATATATTAATGATCTTTGGGCTTCGGGTGAGCGATTCCTTCGATAATTTTCGGAAATTGAACGTGCGGGCACGAGGTTGGATTTTGGGAATTCTTCAAGAATGTTGAATTATTGAATAAATAGGATAATTATCCTACTTTGAGCATGCATTGATGTCATTGTACCATATTTGGCTAGTTGCGAGTCCCCGGGTGTAGAGTTCGGAGTTCGGGCGCATCCTTGGTCTGAAGGGTAGATTCGACACGAGGTGAGTCTCCTTTCTAACCTTGTAAGGAGGAATTGTCCCCCTAAGTGATTAAATGCTATATGTGATACCTTGTGGGGGCTACGTACGTACAAAGTGACGAGAGTCCGTACGTAGCGACTATTACTATTATGTCCGGGTAGTTAGGCCCACATCATGCCTTGCATTTTACTTGATATGAACTATATGCGTAATGAATTAACGTTACATGTTACTTATGTCCCTAAGTTATGAAATGTGAGAAAAACTTGTAAGAAATTGTTCACGGAAAGGTTTTCTCTTTTAAAAAGGAATAATGTATGTGCATGTGACCGCTTCACAATTTACATTCCGTGAGCGGAGTGTGATTTCCCCCACTCTTACGGGAACAGGCTGTACGCCACTGCGGATTGAGAGATGCGCTTTTAGTACGGGTCATTCGATCCTCGACAGTGCATAGAGAGGTTGAGAGATGCACTTTTAGTACGGGCCGTTCGATCCTCGGCAGTACATAGATGTGAGTACTTTGTGGAGAGGTACACTTTTGGTACGGGCCGTTCGATCCTCGGCAGTGCATGGGATGACTATCTTATGACTCCGGCCGATTGTCCTTACCCTGCATGCGTATGATTTATTCGTTACTAAATTTCACGGATATTGATCTGATAGATATTTGGGGAAAAAGTGAAGTGGTAATTGTTTTATTTATTCCCAGTATTCTTACTGGACTTCAGTATCTTACATATATACTTGTTGCTTCACTGTCTTTACATGCCTACTATTTCCATTACATTCTATTAAATTATACTGTTGGACCTTAGTGAGTGTCATGTCACCTCTCGTCACTACCTCTTCGAGGTTAGGCGGGATACTCACTGGGTACATATATATTTATGTACTCATGATGCACTTCTGTACTTAATTGTACAGGATCTGGAGGCTGGTGTTTCTGGTTATCCGACCGGAGCTTGACATATATTCTGGACCTGACTCCACGGTGAGCTGCCTCCCTTGGAGATTCTCAGTAGTGCTATGGAGTTATCTTTTTTATTTCTATTTACTTCTTTCAGACAGCAGTACAATTTGTATCATCTTTTGTATATTCTACTAGTTTGCCTGTTGAATTGTGACACTAGTTCCTGGAACGCACATAGTAGACTCTTTATTTTTGGACTGTATATATTGGATCATGATCATTGTGGCTGTATTTACTTAAGTTGGTTAATATTTCCGCTTTTATTTAAATGTTCTAAGCTTAGAACTTTGAGAATATGTGGGGTTGGTACGTTAAATAAGGATAATCTCACTAGTAAACAATTGTTGGCTTGCCTGACTCCGGTGTTGGGCACCATCACGGCCTGTGTGGAATTTGGTTCGTGACAAATGAGAAGTTCTCATCTTTATGACGGTGCCAGGCTTCCAGGCAGTCATGGGCCGTATGATGAGATTTATGGACACTATGTCCCAAGCTGGTTTATTTCCAGCAGATCCTGCCACTTCTCAGGCGGGAGGGGGAGCCCAGACTCCTACTGCCCAAGCTGCAGGACCGACAACAGCATTACATCACACCCCGGGTACACTGCCCGTGGGTGGGGCCCAGCCTGTAGTAGCAGCACCAGAGCCCAGACCAGCTGCGGATGGAAATCAGCAGAAGATGTTAGACAGATGGACTCGATTGCGCCCTCCAGTATTCAGGGGTGAGCGAGGTGAGGATGCCCAAGACTTCATTGATAGGTGCAGGGATATACTGCACAACATGGGGATCCTAGAGTCCCATGGAGTGGATTTCACCACATTCCAGTTAGAGGGCAGAGCTCGCAGGTGGTGGTAGTCTTATATTCTCAGTAGGCCAGCAAATTCTCCTACTGTCACTTGGGAGCACTTCACATAGATGTTCTTGGACAGATATATTCCACCCTCTGAGAGGGAAGAGCTGCGGGGTCAGTTTGAGCGGTTAGAGAAAGGGCAGATGTCCGTGAGAGATTATGAGGCCAGATTTTCAGAGTTGTCACGCCATGCTCTTATGATATTGCCCACCGATGTTGAGAGAGTGCGGAGGTTTGTAGAAGGGTTGCATCCAGGTATTAGATCCACCATGGCTCGAGAGGTGGAGATGGGTACCCCTTATCAGCTAGTAGTGGAGATTGCTCGCAGGATCGAGGGTTATCGGTCGAGGAGCAGGGAGCAGGGTCAGCAGGACAAGAGGGCTAGGTTCTCAGGAGATTTCAGAGGTGCCCCAGCTAGGGGAAGGGGTCAGTATAGCAGCGGTCAGCCCAGTAGGCCTTTATATTCAGCACTTCCACCACCTCTCATAGGTGTTCCAGCGAGGCCTCATTTCAGCGCCATGCCAGAGCATTCCTACCGTCATCCAGCCATTCAGAGTTCACACAGTAGTTATCCCAGTCATCCGAGATCCTCCGATCCTTATTTTAGTGTTATGCCTGAGGGATCCCATCGCCCTCCGGCCCTTCAAGGATCTTCTTTGGGGCACCAGACTATGCCACCTAGGAGTTGTTATGAGTGTGGAGAGCCAGGTCATATGAGGAGGCAGTGTCCCAGGTATTGGGGCAAGGCCGTACAGTAGGGCTATCAGTCGATGGGTCCGGCACCAGCAGTACGGCCACATAGAGGTGGAGGACAGGTCGGCAGGGGTCGTCCTAGAGATGGAGGCCAGTCAGGGGGAGGTCAGGCAGCTCCTGTTCACTCTGGTGGAGCCCAGTCTTCCGGTACTCCAGCCAGATTCTATGTTATTCAGGACATATCATATGTGTGGCCTCAGACGCCGTGATCACATGTATTATCTCAGTATGTGGTAGAGAGGCTTTAGTATTGTTTGATCCATGATCCACTTATTCATATGTTTTAGCCATATTTGCTCCTTTTCTGGATGTTTCTCGTGAGTCCTTGGGATCTCCTGTATATGTGTCCACTCATGTGCGCGATTCTACGGTGGTAGACCGGGTGTATCGGTCTTTTGTGATCACGTTCTGTGGGTTCGAGACCAGAGCTGACCTTTTATTGCTCGACATGGTTGATTTTGAGGTTATTCTAGGCATGGATTGGCTATCTCCTTATCATGCCGTGCTTGATTTCCATGCCAAGACAATTACTTTAGCCATTCCCAAGTCGCCTAGGCTGGAGTGGAGAGGTTCTTCAGTTAGTGCAGCCAGCCGGGTTATTTCATTCATGAAGGCTCGACATATGGTCGAGAAGGGTTGTCTGGCCTATCTTGCGTATGAGCGAGACACCACCGCCGAGTCTCTGACAATTGATTCAGTGCTAGTGGTTCGAGAGTTTGCGGATGTATTTCCTTCGAATCTTTCGAGCATGCCTCCAGACCGTGATATTGATTTCTACATTGATTTAGATCCAGACACCCAGCCTATATCTATTCATCCGTACCGTATGGATCTGAAAGAGTTGAAAGAGTTGAAGGAGCATCTTGAGGAGTTGTTATCTAAGGGGTTCATCAGATCGAGCGTATCTCCGTGGGGTGCTCCAGTTTTATTTGTGAAGAAGAAGGATGAGTCTGTGCGGATGTGTATTGATTACCGCCAGTTGAACAAGGTTACCATTAAGAACAAGTACCCCTTGCCGTGCATCGATGATTTGTTTGACCAGTTGCAGGGTGCTCGTGTATTTTATAAGATTGATTTGCGATCGGGGTATCATTAGTTGAGGGTTCGGGCTTCAGATGTTTCGAAGACTGCTTTTCGTACGGGATATGGCCATTATAAGTTCCTAGTGATGTCCTTTGGCTTGACTAATGCCCCACCAGCATTCATGGACCTGATGAATAGAGTGTTCAGGTCGTATATTTATTCCTTTGTCATTGTCTTCATTGATGACATTTTGATTTACTCACGTAGCCTGGGGGAGCACGCGTAACATTTGAGAGTTGTGCTCCAGACTTTGCGAGAATAGAAGCTATATGCTAAGTTCTCCAAGTGTGAGTTTTGGTTTGTTTCTGTGGCATTTTTTGGCCGCTATCCCCGCTGGCAGAGGCCGGGGGAGAGCACCGGCCCGTGGTAGGAGGCGAGGGCGTCCCAGAGCTATTCCGGTCCCGCCACCAGTAGACTTTATGATGGCATTAGGCTTCCAGGAAGTCATGGTTAGTATGATGAGATTTATGGACACTATGTCCCAGGCTGGTTTATTTCCAGCAGATCATGCCACTTCTCAGGTGGGAGGGGGAGCCCAGACCCCTACTTCCCAGGCCGCAGGACAGGCAGCAGCATTACCTCACACCCCAGGTACACTGCCTGTGGGTGGGGCCCAGCCTATAGTAGCAGCACCGGAGCCCAGACCAGCTGCGGATGGAAATCAGCAGAAGATGTTAGACATATGGACTCGATTTCGCCCTCCAGTCTTCGGGGGTGAGCGAGGTGAGGATGCCCAGGACTTCATTGATAGGTGCAGGGATAGATTGCACAACATGGGGATCCTAGCATCCCATGGAGTGGATTTCACCATATTCCAGTTAGAGGGAAGAGCTCGCAGGCGGTGGCAGTATTATATTCTCAACAGGTCAGCAGATTCTTCTACTGTCACTTGGGAGCAGTTCACACAGATGTTCTTGGACAGATATATTCCATCCTCTAAGAGGGAAGAGTTGTGGGGTCAGTTTGAGCGGTTAGAGCAGGGGCAGATGTCCGTGACAGATTATGAGGCCAGATTTTTAGAGTTGTCACGCCAAGCTCTTATGATATTTCCCACCGATGCTGAGAGAGTGCGGAGGTTTGTAGTAGGGTTGCATCCAGGTATTAGATACACCATGGATCGAGAGGTGGAGATGGGTACCCCTTATTAGCTCGTAGTGGAGATTGCTCGTAGGATCAGGGTTATCAGTCGAGGAGCAGGGAGCAGGGTCATCAGGATAAGAGATCCAGATTCTCTAGAGATTTCAGAGGCGCCCCAGCTAGGGGTAGGGGTCAGTATAGCAGTGGGTAGTCCCGCAGGCCTTTATATCCAGCACCTCCACCACCTCCCCGAGGTGTCCCAGTTAGGCCCCAGTTCAGTGCTATGCCAGAGAGATCCTACCGTCCTCCAGCCATTCAGAGTTCTCACCGTGGTTATCCCAGTCATCCGAGATCCTCTGATCCTTATTTCAGTGCTATGCCTGAGGGCTCTCATCGCCCTCCGGCCCTTCAGGGGTCTTCTTCGAGGCAGAAGACTATGCCACCTGGGAGTTGTTATAAGTGTGGAGAGCCAAGTCATATGAGGAGGCAGTGTCCCTGGTATCGGGGCAAGGCCCTACAGCAGAGCTATCAGCCGATGGGTCCGACACCAGCAGTCCGGCCACCTAGAGGTGGAGGACAGGTCGGTAGGGGTTGTCTTAGAGGTGGAGGCCAGTCAGTGGGAATTCAGGCAACTCTTGTTCACTCTGGTGGAGCCCAGTCTTCCGGTACTCCAGCCAGATTCTATGTTATTCCGGCCAGATCAGATGCAGTGGCCTCAGACACCTTGATCACAGGTAATATCTCAGTATGTGGTAGAGAGGCTTCAGTATTGTTTGATCCAGGATCCACTTATTCATATGTTTCAGCCCTATTTGCTCCTTTTATAGATGTTTCTCGTGAGTCCTTGGGATCTCCTATATATGTGTCCACCCCTATGGGCGATTCTGTGGTGGTAGACCGGGTGTATCGGTCTTGTGTGATCACCTTCTAAGGGTTCGAGACAAGAGCTGACCTTTTAATGCTCGAGATGGTTGATTTTGAGGTTATTATAGGCATGGGTTGGCTATTCCTTATCATGCCTTGCTTGATTGCCATGCCAAGACAGTTACTTTAGCCATGCTCGAGTCGCCTAGGCTGGAGTGGAGGGGTTCTTCAGTTAGTGCAGCTAGCCGGGTTATTTCATTCTTGAAGGCTTGGTATATGGTCGAGAAGGGTTGTCTAGCCTATTTTGCTTATATGCGGGACACCACTGCCGAGTCTCCAACGATTGATTCAGTGCCAGTGGTTCGAGAGTTTGCAGATGAATTTTCTTCGGATCTTTCGGGCATGCCTCCGGACCGTGATATTGATTTCTACATTGATTTAGCTCCAGACACCCAGCCTATATCTATTCATCCGTACCGTATGGCACCGAAAGAGTTGAAGGAGTTGAAGGAGTAGCTTGAGGAGTTGTTAGCTAAGGGGTTCATCAGACTGAGCGTATCGCCGTGGGGTGCTCTAGTTTTATTTGTGAAGAAGAAGGATGGGTCTATGCAGATGTGTATTAATTACCGCCAGTTGAACAAGGTTACCATTAAGAACAAGTATCCCTTGTCGCGCATCGATGATTTATTTGACCAGTTGCAGGGTGCTCGTGTGTTTTCCAAGATTGATTTGCGATCAGGGTATCATCAGTGAGCATTCGGGCTTCAGATGTTCCGAAGACTGTTTTTCGTACGGATATGGCCATTATGAGTTCCTGGTGATGTCTTTTGACTTGACTAATGCCCCAGCAGCATTCATGGACTTGATGAATAGGGTGTTCAGGCCGTATATTGATTCCTTTGTCATTGTCTTCATTGATGACATTTTGATTTACTCACATAGCCTGGGGGAGCACGAGCAGCATTTGAGAGTTGTGCTCCAGGCTTTGCGAGAACAGAAGCTATATGCTAAGTTCTCCAAGTGTGGGTTCTGGTTGGATTTCGTGTTATTTTTGCGGCATGTGGTCCGGAGAGGGTATCAAGGTTTATCCTTAGAAGATCGAGGCAGTTCAGAGTTGGTTGCGTCCTACTTCAGCTACAGAGATCAGGATGTTTTTGGTCCTAGTAGGCTATTATCGCCGATTTGTGGAGGGGTTCTCTTCTATTGCAGATCCATTGACTAGATTGACTCAGAAGAATGCACCGTTTCGATGGTCTGACGAGTGTGAGGCGAGCTTTCAGAAGCTCAAGACAGCATTGACCTCAGCACCAGTTCTAGTATTGCCTTCTGGTTCTAGGATGTACACTGTATATTGCGACGCTTCACACGTCGGCTTGGGGTGTGTATTGATGCAGGAGGGGAGAGTTATTTCTTATGCTTCATGCCAGCTGAAGGTTCATGAGAAGAATTACCCTGTGCACGATTTGGAGTTGGCGGCGATTGTTCACGCTCTTAAGATTTGGAGGCACTACCTGTACGGAGTGTCCTGTGAGGTTTATATAGACCACAGTAGCTTGCAGCACTTGTTCAAACAGAAGGATCTTAATTTGAGGCAGCGCAGATGGATTGAGTTGTTGAAATATTATGATATCACCATTCTTTATCACTTGGGCAAGGCAAATGTGGTAACAGATGCTTTGAGCAGGAAGGCGGAAAGTATGGGTAGCTTGGCTTATATTGCAGCAGAGGAGAGAACTCTATCCTTGGACATTCAGTCCTTGGCCAATTTCCTAGTGAGGTTAGACCTTTCAGAGCCTGGTCGAGTTTTAGCACACGTGGTTGCTCAGTCTTCGTTATTGGGGGAGATTAAGGCCCCGCAGTTCTATGATACGTGCTTAGCAGAGCTTCGGGAGATAGTGGTTCAGGGTAGGGCCAAGGATAATACTATTGGCGAGGATGGTGTTCTGAGACTTCGGGGCCGCTTATGTGTTCCTAATGTTGATGGCCTGAGGGAGATGATTCTATAGGAGGCACACAGTTCTCGGTATCCTATTAATCTTGGTGCTACGAAGATGTATCGTGACTTGAAGCAGCATTACTGGTGGAGGCGGATGAAGAAGGACATTGTGGAGTATGTGACTAGGTGTCTTAATTTCCAGCAGGTGAAGTATGAGCACCAGAGGCTAGGAGGCCTACTTCAGCAGATGCCCATTCCTGAGTGGAAATGGGGGCGCATCACTATGGACTTCGTGGTTGGGTTGCCTCGGACTTTGCGGAAGGTGGACGCAATTTGGGTCATTGAGGATAGATTGACCAAATCGGCGCATTTCATTCCAGTAGCTACTACATATACTTCTGAGAGGTTGGCCCAGATCTATATTCGGGAGATAGTCCGGTTGCATGGTGTGCCGGTGTCCATTGTATCAGATCGAGGTCCTCAGTTCACCTCGCACTTCTGGAGAGCATTGCATAGTGAGATGGGCACCCAGATAGACCTCAGCACAACATTTCACCCTCAGACTGATGGTCAGTCGGAGCGTACAGTTCAGATATTGGAGGACATGCTCAGGGGCATGTGTGATTGACTTCGGAGGTCAGTGGGACCAGTTCTTGCCTTTGGCCGAGTTTGCTTACAATAATAGTTATCAGTCCAGCATTGAGATGGCACCATTTGAGGCTTTGTATGGTCGTCGATGCCGTTCTCCTATCGAGTGGTTTGAGCCTGGCGAGGCTTAGTTATATGGCATCGACCTGGTGAAGGATGCCTTGGAGAAGGTGAAGTTGATCCAGGAGAGGCTCCGTACACCACAGTCCAGACAAAAGAGTTACGCGGATCAGAGGGCGCGTGATGTATCATTTATGGAGGGAGAAAGGGTCATGTTGAAAGTCTCGCCTATGAAGGGTATTATGTGGTTTGGGAAGAAGGGAAAGCTGAGCCCGAGGTTTATAGGTCCCTTCGAGGTATTGAGGCGAGTTGGGGAGGTTGCTTTTGAGCTGGCCTTGCCTCCCAGTTTATCAGGAGTTCATCTAGTTTTTCATGTATCCATGCTCCGGAGGTACCACGTCGAATTCTCTCACGTAGTTGATTTTAGCACTATTTCAGTTGGATGAGAGGATGGGCTACGAGGAGGAGCCAGTTACTATTATTGATAGACAGGACCGCCAGTTGAGGTCCAAGAGAGTTTCTGCCGTAAAGGTTCGGTGGAAGGGCCATCCAGTTGAGGAGGACATGCGCAACAAATATCCACACATATTCAGCATTTCAGGTATGATTCTAGACCGGTCGTTTTGCGTTATCGGACCCCGTTCCCCTAAATGAAACTTCCCATACCGACTTTTTATGATTTATGACTTGCGGAGACTGGTGGTCCGGGATTCAGAGGTGTTTAGAGTGTTATAGGAACAATTGGTTCCTTAAGGTTGGCCTTTAAGGCCAAGTTTGACTTTGGTCTACATTTTGGGTAAACGACCTCGAAATCGAGTTTCGTCAGTTCCGGTAGCTTCGTGTGATGATTTTGGACCTGGGCGTATGTTCGGAATGGGTTTCTGACGAACCGGGAGCGTTTCGACGCCCAATTGAAATAAGAAGTTCCTTAAGTTCCTATTGTGGTTTTGGACGTGTTTTCGTGTTATCGAGGTCCGAACGGAATTTCGAGACCGGGAATAGTTCTGTTATGTCATTTATGACTTGCCTGCAAAATTTTGGTGTCATTCCGAGTTGTATAGGTCGGTTCGGCGCGTTGTTAGCGAAGTCTAGAAAACATAAAGTTCCTAAGTTTGGTTCTTGGGGTTTTGAGGTGTGATTTCGAGTTTTAGCGTTGTTTTGGGTGTTCCGAAGGCTCAAGCAAAGTCCGTATTATTATTTGGGACTTGTTGGTATATTTGGACGGGGGCTCGGGTGGGCCCAGGTGCCTCCCGGACACCACACGAGGCGAAAAACCAGCTAAGCTGGTGCACCTGTTCTGGTGTGACCGCAGGTGCAGGACCGCTCCTGCGGGACCGCTCCTGCGGTCCTAACCTCGCAGGTGCGACCCCCAGTGGTCTGGCCAATTCTCGCAGGTGCGGACAAATTTCCGCAGGAGCGGAGCCGCAGGTGCGGTCTCCACTTCACAGGTGCGGGCCCAGGCTCCCCAGTCCATTTTCGTAGGTGCGAGCCTTTGCTTGCAGGTGTGAGACCGCAGGTGCGGTCCTCGAGCCGCAGGTGCGAAAACACTGTTCAGACAGTGTGTTTTTATACACGGGTTCTAATTCATTTTTCTCATCTTCTTCTTCTTCTTCCTTGGGGAGATTTCCACCATTTTAGAGGGGCAAATGACATGGTTATTAAAGGTAAGTAAATTCTATTCGAATATTAGCCTCATGCATGAATTCCTAGTTAAGTTTAATCACATAATTAGTGAAAAATCAAGAATTGGGTAATAACCTAGGGCTTTCGATAATTTGAGAATTTACCCATAAATTTGCTATGGAATCAAGTCAAAATCATATATTAATGATCCTTAGGCTTTGGGTGAGAGTTCCCTTCGAGAATTATTGGAATCCGAGCATGCGAGCCCGGGGTCGGATTTTAGATTTTCTTCAAGAATGGTGAATTTGGCTAAATAATAGGAGAATTCCGTGCTTTGAATATAAATTAATGTATTTGTATAACATTTGGCTAGTTTCGAGTCCTCGGGTGTTGAGTTCGGATTTTCGGGCGCGTTCTCGGTCCGGGGAGTAAATTTGACGCGAGGTGAGTCTCCTTTCTAACCTTGTAAGGATGAATTGTCCCCCTAGGTGATTTAAATGCTATATGTGATAATTTCTGGGGGCTACGTACGTACCAAGTGACGAGAGTCCGTACGTAGCGACTATTACTATTATGTCCGGGTAATTAGGCCCACATCATGCTTTGTATTTTACTTGATATGAACTACATGCGCAATGAATTAACGTTATATGTTGCTTATGTCCCCGAAGTTATGAAATTTGAGAAAGACTTGTAAGAAATTGTTCACGGAAAAAGTATTATCTTTTAAAAAGGAATAATGTATGTGCATGTGACTGCTTCGCAATTTGCATTCCGCGAGCGGAGTGTGATTTCCCCCACTCTTATGGGAACGGGTCGTACGCCACGGCGGATTGAGAGATGCACTTTTGGTACGGGCCGTTCGATCCTCGGAAATGCATGGAGAGGTTGAGAGACGCACTTTTGGTACGGGCCGTTCGATCCTCGGAAGTGCGTAGAGAGGTTGAGAGATGCACTTTTGGTACGGGCCGTTCGATCCTCGGCAGTGCATAGATGTGAGTACTTTATGGAGGTGCACTTTTGGTACGGGCCGTTCGATCCTCGGCAGTGCATAGATGTGAGTACTTTATGGAGGTGCACTTTTGGTACGGGCCGTTCGATCCTCGGCAGTGCACGGGCATGACTACTTATGACTCCGTCCGGTTGTCCTCACCCTGCATGCGTATGATTTATTTGTTACTAAATTCATGGATATTGATCTGACAGATATTTGGGAAAAAGTAAAGTGGTAATTGTTTTGTTTATTCCCAGTGTTCTTCCTGGATTTCAATACCTTACGTATATATACTTGTTGTTTCACTGTCTCTACATGCCTACCGTTTCTATTATATTTTGTTAAACTATATTGTTGGACCTTAATGAGTGTCATGTCGACCTCTCATCACTACCTCTTTGAGGTTAGGCGGGATACTCACTGGGTACATATACTTTTATGTACTCATGTTGCACTTCTGTACTTAATTGTACATGTTCTGAGGCTGGTGTTTCTGGTTATCTGACCGGAGCTTGACATATTCTGGACCCGACTCCACGGTGAGTTGCCTCCCTTGGCATTTCTCAGCAATTCTATGGAGTTGTCTTTTGTTTATTTATGTCTATTTCTCTCAGACAGTAGTATAGCTTGTATCATCTTTTGTATATTCTACTAGTTCGCATGTTGACTTGTGACACTAGTTCCTGACACACACATAGTAGACTCTTTATTTTGGGACTGTATATATTGGATCACAATCATTTTTGATGTATTTACTTAAGTTGGTTAATGTTCTCGCTTTTATTTAAAAGATCTAAGCTTAAAACTTTGGTAATATGTGGGGTTGGTATGTTAAATAAGATAAATCTCACTAGTAAACAACTGTTGGCTTGCCTGACCAGTGTTGGGCGCCATCATGACTTGTGTTGGATTTTGGGTCGTGACAATTGAGAAGTTCTCATCTTTATCTTGTGGCATGTATTGGACAAGAGTTAGCGCAATTGAGGCACATTCTATCGTAAACCAAAAAATTATTGATTTCAATACTTTTATACTTTGGCATGACCGATTGGGACATTCTGGATCAATTATGATGAAACGAATTATAGAAAACTCAAAGGACACCCATTAAAGAATTTAAATATTCTTTTAAATAATGAATTTTCTTATTTGTTATCAACGCAAGTTAATTATTAAACCATCCCAACAAAGGTTAGGATTGAGTCACTTGCGTTTTTGGAATGTATACAAGGTGATATTTGTTGACCTATTCACTCACCTAGTGGGTCGTTTAGATATTTTATGTTCTTAATAGACGTATCTTCTAGATGGTCTCACGGGTGCCTATTTTTATCTCGTAACTTGGCGTTTGTAAAATTAATGGCACAAATAATTCGATTACGGGCACAGTTTTTCGATAATCCAATTAAGTCTATTTGACTTGATAAAAATAGACTTAATAATGTTGATGAGTTCTCATTCCAACTATTTAATGGATATTGATTATCAATTGGATAAAAATGGAACATCATGTATCTCATGTTCACACTAAAAATGGCCTTGCAGAATCTTTGATTAAACGTTTACAATTGATAGCAAGACCGTCACTCATGAAAACGAGGTTACCCGCTTCTATATGGGATCATGCCATTTTGCATTCATCAATGTTAGTTCGTCTCAGATCGACAAATTATCATAAATATTCCCTGTTGTAATTAGTTTTGGGTTATGAACCTAATATATCCCATTTAAGAATTTTTGGGTGCGCAGTATATGTGCATGTAGCACAGCCATATCGCACCAAGAAGGATCCCCAAAGAAGGTTAGGAATATATGTTTGGTTTGAATCGCCCTCCATTATGCGGTACCTCGAAACATTAATGGGAGATTTGGTTACTGCTCGATTTGCAGATTATCGATTCGATGAGACACTTTTTTCAAAATTGGTGAAACCAAACGGTAAATTTTATGAAAAATCCACCATTATCTCATCTTAATCCACGTGCCTCTGTTTGTGAAAAATAGGTGAAAGATTATTCATTTACATAAAATAGAAAATCAAACGCAGACGCATTTATGGATCTGAAAAGGATAACAAAATAACATATCACTGCAGAGAATGTTCAAGTCCGTAATGATGTCCCTGTTTGGACAATCTTTGTAACGACCCGACCGGTCGTTTTGAGCTCTAGCGCGTCGTTCATCAGTTTGAAGTCGTGAGCAGCTTCATTTCAGGTATTATGACCCGTGGGCATGGTCGGAACTGAATTCCAGGAAGTTTAGAATTGATTTGGAAAGAAAATTCTCATTTCAGAAGCCTTAAGTTTGAGAAATCAACTAAGATTGGAATTTGGAGTAAACGACCTCCGAATCAAGATTTGAAGGTTCCAGCAGGTTCGTATGATGATTTTGGACTTGGGTGTATGTCCGTATCGGGTTTTGGATAACCCGGGAGCGTTTCAGTGTATATTATGGAAGTTAGCATTTTAGAAGAATTTCATAGATTTGGGCTTGAAGTGCATTTCAGTGTTGTTGATGTCCGTTTGGGATTCCGAGTCTTGTAATAGCTCCATATGGTGATTCTGGAATTGGGAGCGCGATCGGAAGTGAATTTGGATGTCTGTAGGTCATTTTGAAGTCATTTGGCTAAAGATAGAAATTTGAAGGTTTTTGAGAAATCCGACCGGAAGTGGAAGTTTTGTTATCGAGGTCGGAATGCGATTCCGGAAGTTGGAGCAGGTCCATAATGTTGAATATGATTTGTGCGCAAGATTTGAGGTCAATCAGACGTGATTTGATAGGTTTCGGCATCGGATGTAAAAGTTGGAAATTCTAAGTTCATAAAGTTGAGATTTGAGTGTGATTCGTGGTTTTGATGTTGTTTGATGTGATTTGAGGCCTCGAGCAAGTCCGCATTATGTTTTGGAACAGGTTGGTATAATTGGATGGGGTCCCAGGGGCCTCAGGTGGATTTCGGGTGGTTAACGGATCAATGTAGAAGTGAAGAAGGCGGAAGACTGTTGTCATCTGGTTTAACCGCACTTGCGAGGCTTTGACCGCAGGTGCGGAGCCGCAGATGCGGCTAAGGGCACCGCAGGTGCGGAGCCGCAGATGCGGCTAAGGGCACCGCAGGTGCGAGTCCTGGGCTGAAGCTGAGGGGGCCGCATGTGCGGAAGATGGGTCGCACCTGCGGAAGCGTAGGTGCGGAGAATGGACCGCAGAAGTGAGAAATGCTGGGTTGAGTCAAAGCCGCACCTGCGATGGAATTTCCGCTGGAGCGGCTATTGGATCGCAGGTGCGAAGAGATGCCTGGGCATAATGTTTTAAAGACAGGTTCTTATCATTTCTCACCCATTTTTCATTTGTCACGGGCGATTTTTGGAGAGCATTTCAAGGGGGATTTTTGTCAGGCATCAAGGTAAGTAAATTCCTTCCGTTTGTTAGATAAATACAAGATTATATGCATGGATTAAGCAGGGAAATTGGTAGGAATTTGGGAAAATTTTGAAGAAACCTAGAAAATGTAAATTTGGAATTTAGCCACGAATTTGAGTATGGAATGTAGAGTAAATTGCATGATTGAACTAGTAGGTCTATGGGTAGAATGTATCTTCGAGAATTTCGAATTTTCGGGCACGTGGGCCCGAGGGAATTTTGGTCTTTTTCTACGAGCGGGTTTGGGAAGTATATAATCTGAATTTGTAGTGAGTATTAGGATGAATTTTCATTGCTTTGCCATTATGTGGTAGTTTCGGAGCGTTGTGCGTCCGTTGGAGTCATCGGAGGGGCTTGGAAGCCGGTGTGGGAATTTTGGAGTGAGGTAAGTATCATTTCTAACTTTGTGATGGGGAATCGTCCCCCTAGGTGAATTAATTCAATACATGCTATTATCTTCGGGGGCTACGTTCGCACGAGGTGACAGGATTCCGTGCGTAGCTACTATTATGCCTTGTCCGGATAGTCCAGGACCCACTAGCATGCCTTATGTGTTATACCTGTAATCCTGTGTGTAATGTTAAACTGCTAATATAATCGAAGACGTAATTGAATATCTAAAAGAAAACTAGAGTTCATCTTGTTAATCTTCTAAAAAGATAATTTATCTCTCTGTGGTCATTTGTATACCTGGACTAGGTTGTATCGTGGAATATCATTAAACTTGACAAATGAGTTTCAAAAACAAATGATTTCAAAACCTATATTTCATGTTTATTTTAATAAGGATTTTACCACTTTCCTGAGAAAACTGTTTTCTTGATAAAATACTGATTTAATATGTGGATATGTGTAATTTTGGGTGCCTGAGTCGCTTGAGTGATTACCGAGCCAAGAAGACCCTGTATTTGTGTGTGTATTCTTATGAGCACCTGAGTCGCAGGTATTATTCGCGAGCAGGCTAGCCGTATTATTTTAACCACTCGCATGATTGATTTGCGAGCGGGGCAGATAGATGCATCTATGGTTCGAGCCAATCGACCCTTCGGCAGTGCACAATTTATTATTGTTGGACCGCGTCGTTCGACCCTCGGCATTGCCTGCGCATGATATTTTTTGCGTAGTTGCTATGATATTTGCCTGATTACTGGCCTGAAATATTAAATTATCTATTGAAATGACAGAGATTTAAAGTTTTCAAAAAGATTTGGAAGAAGTTGTTCCTTCCCGTCGATAAACTGTCATTTGATTAAATCACCATGTTGGTTAATTGTTATTAATATGACGAAGAATTTCCTATGATAATCATGCTTAGTGTCACTCTTAAATATTTTAAATTGACCTTTAGTAAGAGTCTAATTTGACCTCTCGTCACTACCTCTCTAAGGTTAGACGGGCGACTTACTGAGTACACGTTATTTTTGTACACATGCTACACTTGCTGTGCATTTTATTGCACAAGTACTTTCATAACAATGTGGAGGATTCGGAGACTTAGGTGAGCTGCATCATCCGGAGGCGATCCGCAGCTGACAGAGTCTCCTTCGTACTGTATCTATTTCATTTAAATTTCCTTGTCCAGTTGTATTTCGGACAGGCTTGTAATGATTGTTGAATTCTTAGAAATTGCTCGTGTACTTGTGACACCGGGTTCAGGGATATGTATTGGGATATAATTGCTTAAGTGTAATATTTAAACCATTGTTTTAATTAACTTACTTTTATTTGGTTATTATGTAATGAAGTGAAAGGAAGTGTTTTCATAAATGTTTTAAAACGGAAAGTTATTTCAATTAATTAATGTTTTGGCTTGGCTGACCTTGATGTCCGGCGCCATCACGACCTTAGGGATTTTGGGTCTTGACAACATGGTATCAGATCGCTAGGTTCTCGTAGGTCTCACGAGTCATGAGCAATTCTAGTAGAGTCTTGCGGATCGGTACGGAGACGCTTGTACTTATCTTCGAGAGGCTACAGGGCTGTTAGGAGTACTTCCCTTCTTGATTCTTCATCGTGCGAGTTGATTCCTTTGAGGCTTATGCATATGTTCATTCCTACTTAATCTTACGCGTCACGAAGTGCTTGATATGGATCAGGAATTTAAGGAATGGAAATGGTGCTACGAATGTAACCGAGATGCTTCAATGTGTAATTGGTCATGGCTGTTGTTATGGCCTTGCAAAAAGGGTAATATGTTATTTCAGCTCAGTAGCTGTGTTTCCTGGAGCCTTAAGGTTGTGCTCGGGTAGTGATGATGTTTGCAATTGATTGTCGCGTGGTGTCTATATGATGATAGAACGTTTGACCGTATGTTGGGAAAGATGTGTTGTTTGAAGGGAGGTCTTCTCAGAGTGGGATTTCGAGATTTCAGTGCTTTTGTGTTGGATAGATGTTGGCAAGGGAGGCATCTAGGGAAGAGATGATCTTCGGAGAGCTTGAATTCGTGGTGATCAGCTGGTTTGGGAGCTACAAATAATGATCCTGGAGTAAGTCTAGGCGGTGGTTCCATTTCTAGGAGGTCAGGTGTAAGAAACGGAAGTTGAGCAGTCGCAAAGTGGGGGAACGACAACATAGCTTGGAATTTGAAGACATTGTTGCGAATTTAATGGATGTCCACGAGGAGCGGACGGACAGACTAGTACATCGGTAAATGAAGCGGGCGTAGGATGGGGTATTGAGTTCGCAGAGAGCGTGCATTTCAGCGTCGTTGGGAGGTGTCCGCGGGTGATTTCCATAGGTGGGTTGTCTTTCGTGAATAGGTTAGCGATGGCGGGGTTGGCAGGTCTCGGTAAGGAGTTCTAGTGGCTAGTCGGTAGGAGGTAGGATGTGTGAAGGATGCTAGAGGATCTGAGTATTTAGGAAGCGCTAGCAAGAGAATTTGGAAGAATTGGACGGATGGGTTGAGCAAGATCGTGTTATCAAAGGAGAAAGGATCTCGGTGGGGTCTAGAGTGGTGCAAGGAGTAGCTTCGAGCTAAGTGGGGGAGTCCAACCATCTGCAGTTGGGTCGTAGGGTTGTCTTCGCATAGGGTTGCGGATTGTCGGCGTGTTGGCAAGTTATTTCAACTAAGGGAAAGGAGTAAGATGGTAATTGTGCGTGGGATTTGATGAATATGTGCAAAAGTTGACCCTGTCGGGCCAGGGTTGGGCTTGGAAGATTCAGATTTATGCTTAAGGCATGGGCGAGTTGTAAGGTTAGTGACTCAGTCACGTGTTTCATTGAAAAGGGTGTTCCTATGCTAGGAGAGCCCTGGAGTTGATTGTATTCGGGGCCAGTCGGAGTGGGTGACTCTCAATAGCGGTCCTAGTGAGTTCAAAAGTTAAGAATGTGGCGTTTAAGGATTTCAGGCAGCAGTATGATCGAGAATCGAGCTTTTGTAGAGTAATCTCTGAGAAAATGGAGGATGGTTGGAATGTTCTATGATATGTTTCAGCATGTAGGATAATATTGGATGAGTGAGAGAAATAGACTCCGGATTGAAGAAAAGATTATCAGAAGGGTATGAGACGAGTTGCGAGATTTGGGCAGCATAGTCTCGTGAATCAAGGTCACTCGGGATAAGTGAGGGTTGAGTTTGATATAGGTTGAAGGAATTTGTTATTATTCCTGAGGCAATTGAAGATGATTAAAAGAATATAGATTGATTAGCCATGGTTGAAATGTCACATTTGCGGTAGTGATCAGTTCCTTTGATGTGATTTAGTTATGCATGTGGTTTGTGCCGGTGTGTGCGGGGTTTTTCGGCCGTCGTAACGGATCTCATGTGGGAGCATTTGAGTGCTATGGCATGTCAGGTGTAGGCGGACCCCGGAAGGGTTATGGTGGTATAGACTACTACTTAAGGATTTGCATGTTGGGTGATTGTGGGAATTCACTCGTGTGTTGAGATGGCACTCTTGAATTGAGTCAAGTAAAAAGTTCTATATGATGAAGTGTTCACCCTATTGGTGCTTCAGAAGTTATGATGGAATTCTTGCGCTACCTCATGTTGGTATGTTAGGTGCGGGAAGCAGTATGTAACTGGGAGTAAGAATCGAGATTTAGGTCTGATGTTTATAAGGATGACATGAGCTCGGAAGAGCAATACAAAGTGATTTGAAAGTTCAGAGTAAGCTGGTGTTATCTTCAGTGTCACCTGAGATTGATATTCGGTGAAAGAGGCTTTGTACCCTGGTCATGGGTTCTTGATGTGTTTTGCGGCCTTAGTGTGGTCGGTGTTATGGATGGGCAGACTCGTTGCCTTGTGTGGAAGGTCGTGGAAGCATGACGGCAAAAAGATTGTATAAAGTGTGACATGTAGTCACTTGATGGATTTCAGATTTGGACTGAGTATAAAGAAGTGCAATATTGCTTAATTGAGAATTTACGCCTAGAGGGCGTTCGGTTCAGTTGATTATGGATTATGGGGTGTTAGTCCCGGTGATGATGGTTGTTCTCGTGTATTATGAGAGAAGGTGGGTTAATATGGACCCAAGCAAAAACTATTAGCTTAGCTGGTGCGATCAAGGTGGCTCGATGTTTGTGGATGGATTTAAATATGATTATGGGCTCCGTATGAGCTAGACATGTTCCTTTTAGTAGAGCGTTTTTCATGGAAAGGTATTAGAACAGCGAGTGTTGTTCCGTCTTCATCGAATTCTTGTGTTATTGTGATTGTGCCGTGCGAGTTGTGAAACGGCTTGATAATTTCCTATGTGTTGAGATCCCGCGTGGTGGGGATGTTATGTGAGCAGGATAGCTCTTGCGATCTAGAGTGTATATATATATCGCACCTCAGTTGTGCTTGAGTTATGTAGCCCACGGCTTTATCAGTCTCCCCATGATGGTATTATGCACTTAGCGTGCTTGTGATCGATATTCAATAATTTGTAACAGTGAGCAAATCAGCTCAGTATATATATATATGCACTTAGCGTGCTTGTGATCGATATTCAATAATTTGTAACAGTGAGCAAATCAGCTCAGTATAAATATATATATATATATATATCTTCTTATGTAAATTTTATGTGGGATCGGGTGGCACGCCGCCACGGGTATGTTATTCGGATCGGGTTGCACGCCGCAACAGTGTGATGATGAGAAGGGTTAATATGTATTTATTTTTTTGTGTTTTATTTCCTAATTTCTTAGAAAGGTTCACATTAGTTGCATGAGTTGAATAGTTCCTTCCTGAGTCGTTTCTTATTATCATGTTCGAGTTATGGCCTATTGGCACGATGTGGTATCATGTGAGGTTGTTGGTCATGTTGGGATGGTTTGTTGTCTGAGCAGTTCATACTGGGTGAGACGAGATTATCGGATCAGGGATAAGTGCGATGAGGCTATGTGAAGTGTATATTAAAGAACAAATACCATTATTCAGGTTCATAATGAAGTGATGATTCTAGTCAAGATGAGGTATTCAAGGATTTGTTAACTCTGCAGTTGAGTATGAATTTCTGCGCATTTCCTCCATTGTGGTGGTATCACCAGCATTATAGCAGGATGTATGTATATATATCATGAGGTGCATTGGGAGCATCAGATTCGTGGACCTTAGCTATTAAGGTTCAGGGAACGTCATTGTGGTCAGATGATGAGTTATGCGGTGCATGGTGCCAATTCAGCAAGGGTATGGAATTATGATTTGGTATATCGTGTGCTAGTTGATGTGGTGTTTATATGTTGGAACTGGGCCTGGCAGAGAAATTCTAGGTGTGTGAATGAATTTTGAGCTTATTGTATGGATAAGAGAAGAAATCTTTAGGTGTGATCAAGCTAATGTGCTCAACTGGGTTGTGGTAACCTGGGCAGGTGCTCGATGTGTTAAACAGTGATTTCAGGTAGCTCCAGAGCAGTTATTGGCATGTTCGAGGACGAACGTTGGTTTAAGTGGGGGAGAATGTAACGACCCGACCGGTCGTTTTGAGTTCTAGCGAGTCGTTCAGCGGTTTGAAGTCGTGAGCAGCTTCGTTTCAGGTATTATGACCCGTGGGCGTGGTCGGAATTGAATTCCAGGAAGTTTAGAATTGATTCGGAAAGAAAATTCATTTCAGAAGCCTTAAGTTGGAGAAATCAACTAAGATTGGAATTTTGAGTAAACGACCTCCGAATCAAGATTTGAAGGTTCCAGCAGGTTCATATGATGATTTCGGACTTGGGTGTATGCCGGATCGGGTTTTGGATAACCCAGGACCGTTTCAGCGTATATTATGGAAGTTAGCATTTTAGAAGAATTTCATAGATTTGGGCTTGAAGTGCATTTCAGTGTTGTTGATGTCCGTTTGGGATTCCGAGTCTCGGAATAACTTCGTATGGTGATTCTAGAATTGGGAGCGTGATCGGAAGTGAATTTGGATGTCCGTAGATCATTTTGAAGTCATTTGGCTAAAGAAGAAATTTGAAGGTTTTTGAGAAATCCGGCCAGAAGTGGAAGTTTTGTTATCGAGGTCGGAATGCAATTCCGGAAGTTGGAGCAGGTCCGTAATGTTGAATATGACTTGTGCCAAAATTTGAGGTCAATCGGACGTGATTTGAGAGGTTTCGGCATCGGATGCAGAAGTTGGGAATTTCTAAGTTCATAAAGTTGGGATTTGAGTGTGATTCGTGGTTTTGATGTTGTTTGATGTGATTTGAGGCCTCGATCAAGTCCGCATTATGTTTTGGAACAGGTTGGTATAATTGGACGGGGTCCTGGGGGGCCTCGGTTGGATTCCGGGTGGTTAACGAATCAATGTTGAAGTTGAAGAAGGCTGAAGACTACTGTCATTTGGTGTAACCGCACCTGCGAGGCTTTGACCGCAGGTGCGAAGCCGCAGGTGTGGCTAAGGGCACCGCAGGTGCGAGTTCTGGGCTGAAGCTGAGGAGGCCGCAGGTGCGGAAGATGGGTCGCACCTGCGGAACCGTAGGTGCGGAGAATGGACCGCAGAAGCGAGAAATGCTGGGTTGAGTCAGAGCTGCACCTGCGATGGAATTTCCGCAGGTGCGAAGCCGCAGGAGCGGCTATTGGACCGCAGGTGCGAAGAGATGCCTGGGCAGAATGTTTTAAAGACGGGTTCTTGTCATTTCTCACCCATTTTTCATTTGTCATGGGCGATTTTAGAGCATTTCAAGGAGGATTTTCGTCAGGCATCAAGGTAAGTAAATTCCTTCCGTTTGTTAGATAAATACAAGATTATATGCATGGATTAGGCATGGAAATTGGTAGGAATTTGGGAAAATTCTGAAAAAACCTAGAAAATGTAAATTTGGAATTTAGCCACGATTTGACTATGGAATGTAGAGAAAATTGCATGATTGAATTAGTAGGGCTATGGGTAGAATGTATCTTCGAGGATTTCGGATTTCTGGGCACGTGGGCTCGAGGGCATTTTGGTATTTTTCTCCGAGCGGGGTTGGGAAAGTATATAATCTGAATTTGTTTTGAGTATTAGGATGAATTTTCATTGCTTTGCCATTATGTGGTAGTTTCGAAGCATTGTGCGTCCGTTGGAGTCATCGGAGGGGCTTGGAAGCCGGTATAGGAATTTCGGAGCGAGGTAAGTCTCCTTTCTAACTTTGTGAGGGGGAATTGTCCCCCTAGGTGAATTAATTCAATACATGTTATTATTTTCGGGGGCTACGTTCGCACGAGGTGACGGGAGTCTGTGCGTAGCTACTATTATGCCTTGTCTCGGTAGTCTAGGACCCACTAGCATGCCTTACGTGTTGTACCTGTAATCCTACGTGTAATGTTAAACTGCAAATATAATCGAAGACGTAATTGAGTATCTAAAAGAAAACTAAAGTTCATCTTGTTAATCTTCTAAAAAGAGAATTTATCTCTCTATGGACATTTGTGTCCCTGGACTAGGTTGTATCGTGGAATATCATTAAACTTGACAAATGAGTTTCAAAAACAAATGATTTCAAAACCTACATTTTATGTTTCTTTTAATAAGGATTTTACCACTTTCCTGAGAAAACTGTTTTTTTGATAAAATACTGATTTAATATGTGTATATGTGTAACTTTGGGTGCCTGAGTCGCTTGAGTGATTCGCGAGCAGGAAGACCCTGCATTTGTGTGGGTATTCATATGAACACCTTAGTCGCAGGTATGATTTGCGAGCAGGCTAGCCGTATTATTTTAAATGCGTCGCATGATCGATTCGCGAGCGGGGCAGATAGATGCATCTATGGTTCGAGTCGATCGACCCTTCGGTAGTGCACAATTTATTATTGTTGGTCCGCGCCGTTTGGCCCTCGGCATTGCCTGCGCATGATATTTGTTGCGTAGTTGCTATGATATTTGCCTGATTACTGGCCTGAAATATTAAATTATCGATTGAAATGACTGAGATTTAAAGTTATCAAAAAGATTTGGAAGAACTTGTTCCTTCCCGTCGATAAATTGTCATTTGATTAAATCACCATGTTGGTTAATTGTTATTAATATGACGAAGATATAAAGTGTTAAACGTGAATGGAGTCAAAAATATTTATTCCTGATTTTAATGAATTGCCTATGATAATCATGCTTAGTGTCACTCTTAAATATTTTAAATTCACCTTTAGTAAGTGTCCAATTTGAACTCTCGTCACTACCTCTCTTAGGTTAGGCGGGCGACTTACTGAGTACACGTTATTTTTGTACTCATGCTACACTTGTTGTGCATTTTATTGCACAGGTACTTTCATAGCAATGTGGAGGATTCGGAGACTTAGGCGAGCTGCATCATCCGGAGGCGATCCGCAGCTGACAGAGTCTCCTTCGTACTGTATATATTTCATTTAAATTTCCTTGTCCAGTTATATTTCGGACAGGCTTGTAATGATTGTTGAATTCTTAGAAATTACTCATGTACTTGTGACACCAGGTGTTGGGATATAATTGCTTAAGTGTAATCTTTAAACCATTATTTTAATTAACAAACTTTTATTTGGTTATTATGTAATGAAGTGAAAGGAAGTGTTTTCATAAATGTTTTAAAACGGAAAGTTATTTCAATTAATTAATGTTTTGGCTTGGCTGACCTTGATGTCCGGCGCCATCACGACCTTAGGGATTTCGGGTCGTGACAATCTTCTAGTGTCATAGCTAATGAGTCAAAAGCACGCCTAAAGCGTGTTAGACCATTGGGTTCTAAGGATCGATATCCTAGAAAAAGAAAAATAAATGATCAGGATGACACTACGAAAGAGTCTCATGAATAAATCCACGATTTAACCAATCTTGAGATTCATGAGTAAATCACTTAGCTTGAGACTCAAGAAAATAAGGAACTATCAACAAATCCAATCGATATTGAGACGATTTTGAATCGATCAGATATAGTGGTGGATTATGTCTTTGCATATAATGTTGCATATAACATTATACAATATATTCAGGATCTTGAACCTCAAACTGTTAGAGAATGTCTACAAAGACATGATTGGTCAAAATGGCAAGAAGTCAATCCAATCAGAGTTGAATTCACTTCGTGAAACGTGAAATTTTTGGGCAAGTAGTCCAAACACCTAATGATATTAAGCTTGTTGGCTATAAATGATTCTATGTACGTAAGAGATGAGAAAAATGAGGTACAAAGATATAACGCATGCCTTGTTACACAAGAATTTTCACAAAGGCCTGGTGTCAATTATAAAGAGACATATTTACCTGTTATGGATGCAATAATATTTCTTTATCTCATTAGTTTTGCTGAGATAATTGTTATTCATGAAGCAAGTCGAGAATGTATATGGTTGAGGTCTATAATAGATCTTATTCGAGACAAATGTGATTTGAATTGTGACAAACTACCCGCGATTTTGTATGAAGACAATGCAACATGCATAGCCCAATTGAAGGGAAGATTCATAAAAGGAGATATGACAAAACACATTTCACACACATGATCTTCAAAAGAATGGTGATATTAATGTGCAAGAGATTTGTTCAATTGATAACATGGATGATTTATTCACAAAATCTTTACCGACGTCAACCTTTAAGAAACTAGTGTACAAGATTGGGATGCGAATGCTCCAGGATGTGAATTGATGCTCTCATCAAGGGGAGTTTGTACTCTCTTTCCCTACAAGGTTTTGTCCTACTAGGGGTTTTCCTTGCAAGATTTTTAACGAGGCAACCAAAAGGCGTATTTCTAAACATGTGTACTCTTTTTCCTCCACTTGAATTTTTTTCACTGGATTTTATTTTAGTTAAGGTTTTAACGAGACATATTATCCGTTGAATAAATATTCAAGGGGGGCTGTTATAAATATAATTGTATTTAAGGTGAATGTCTATATTTTAGAGAAATTTTAGGATTTGTAACTTGGTGGCTAAGTCACTTTTCCCCTATAAATAGAGATGTTTTATTCCATTATAATTCATCCCAAAATTAATAAGAATTCTCTCTTCCTTTTTTCTGCAATATTCTTCTTTTCCTTTATTGTTTTATTTCGACAAAACATATTTTAAAATATCTATAGTGTAATAATTTCTAATACAATAAACCAATATTTAATACTAATGAATAATAACTACATTTAAGTTATGTGTTAAAATTTATGCGTTACTAGTTCAAGAATTATAATCTTTTCACGACAATTTTTTTATTACTACTTCATGCATTATGCGGTGAGAGAAAATTCTCATGATAAAGCAAATGGTAACGAATTCATTTCCTTTAAGGATGATAACAACTAACGAATATGGAACTCCAGCAACCATTCAACTTGCGAGCAGTAACTACTAGCCAATGGAAGGCACATAAAATAATTTGAGAATGTCCACAACTATTGACTCACTAAATGGTGCAAAAATAATTCAGCTATCCAAGGAGGATAGAGAACACATATATCATCCCCGTAGATACTCAGTAATTATTAAACCGTAGAGAAAAAGAATACTTCACCAACATCTAAAATAGAAGACAAAAGAATTGTGGAGGCCTACTAAAAACATTCGGATATAGAACCAAACTATTATATTGTTAAGTTTTCTTAGGAGGAAATTATGAATCGCGCACTATAAAATTGCCCTTGATTTATTGATAGAATTTTAAGAAATAATGAAGAACAAGACAAGATAAGTTTTGGGGTGAAATCTCTCATCCCTTCTCATTGATTCCACAAGTATTTATAGGCAAGAAATAAGACAAAACATAAACTAATTGGGAAACCTAAACCTAATGGGCTAGGAAAACTAAACATAATTGGCTAAGTTTTTCTAAACCCATACAATTAATTAATTGTAACCTACTCCTAAATAACATAGGAAATATACAAATCTAGAATATTCCTTATTTACTTTTGTTTCCTTATCACCCCCCCTCAAGTTGGAGCATGAAGATTACGAATGCCCAACTTGTCAAGTAAGAACTCAAATCAAGTTGTGCAGTCGTACGAACAAAAATCGGGCGGATGGTGCCTCCGACAAATTCATCTCGAA
>ML314311.1:0-28502 GCA_005239505.1 Nicotiana paniculata | reverse complement strand
ACATGAATTAAAATTATAAAAATATTGAATTTGACACATAATTACTAATGTTAATTTGGTGCGTCTGGGCCTCAAAATATCGAGCTTGGAACCCAAATATATAAATATATATATTATTGATAGTTGGATACTACTGGGACTCAAATAACGAGCTTGGAACCCATATGTTTAAATTTTGTATAACTCTAAAAATTGTGTAGCTCAAAAAATTAATATTAAATATACAGATAAAATACAAATAATGTTGTTTTAATTTACAGTGGACGACATGGACCCGATGATACATCCCGGTCCTCGGACGTTGGATCTATTAGCCCTACAGCCCGAGCATAGATCCGAGTATATATGGGACGGACAGTTGCTTACCCAGACTTTCCGGGCCACGAGAGTGGAGTACATGTGGGAGTTTTTGAATGATAGAGCTCTACATCCCCGCGTGGTCCATTACCTGGAGGATCTAGGATTTTACCGGATTATTAGGATTGGCCGGATACAACTCGACTGGGCTTTGATCACGGCGTTGATTGAGCGGTGGCGACCGGAGACGCACACTTTCCACCTGCCCATCGGCGAGGCCACCATCACCCTTCAGGACGCCGAGATTCTATATGGCCTGCCAGCTGATGGCTTGCCAGTTTTGATGCCGTATAACATGAGATATTATCAGCGGCAAGCCTATTGGGATTATCTGGAGAGGCTCCATGGTTTCAGGCATGTGGACCAGGCGGTCGGGTATGGGTCCAGCCGTCTGCAGTTGACCTCCATTATAGCGCACCCGGAGGAGATCCACCATACTATCACTGACGAGTCAGAGGAGGTGGATGTGGTACGATATACGAGGTTGTTATTGCTCGTTATACTTGGTGGGTTATTCCTGAACACTTTGGGGAACCTAGTGAGCCTCCGTATTTTGCACCATATTGATGGGTTCGAGACTACATCCACGTACAGTTGGGGTGATGTTGTCCTTTCATTCCTGTACAAGCATTTATGTCGGGCTTCTATCGACACACAGAGAGACGTTTGTGGCTTTCTGCCGCTTCTACAGGTGACAACATATTCAAATAATATGTCTGTTAGTTGCAATTGTACCTAGTTATAGTTATTCTTATACTTTAAGTCAATTTTCTATGTTAGGTTTGGGCCTGTGAGCGATTTCTGCAGTTTCAGCCACCTCAACCACAACTACCGGCTAATGTAGAAATTCCGGAGCTTCCTCTAGCCTGGAGGTGGGTTGTGCGTCGTGCTCTTTCACGAGATTATGATGCCCATCATAATCTCCCCCTCTGCAGGGATGTTTTGGATCTGCTGGACGACGCACAGGTGAATATCTAAATAAACTTACCTGGTATAGATTAACGTAGTTATGCGCCTACTAACGGTCTGTGTTCTTATTTGATAGTTCATCTGGACGCCGTTCATCGATGATGTGTTAGATACCCTGCCAGCGTATTGCAGGTTTGGCCGACAGATTTGGATGTCTTCTATCTCGATCGTATGCCTCGATATTGTTGAGCATCATGCCTCCGAGCGGGTATGTCGTCAGCTTGGCCTGCCGTAGCCTATACCGAGTCCGCCTACATGGCATGCCAGACACTTTGAGAAGGATAATCGGTCCAGGGTGGACGACACATTTATGGCATGGCTTGAAGAGCAGTTGGGTATTTGGGACAAGCGAGGTGACTTGATCCCACCTCCCCAGTTTTGTTCTATTCAGAATTATATGGCATGGTACCGTACTGTTACCCGACTTATTGTCGGGAACCCAGTTCATCTGCCACACGGTCGATACGTCCCATACGCCGGGAGACACGAGGCCCTGGTATGTTTTCTGTTATTATTAATTATATACCTGTAATTTTGTGCCAAATATGTAGTTTATATTTTTTACTTTGTGCAGGCGATTGGATTGCATAGCGTCTATCACATGGGGCAGCAGATGCAGAGTTATGTCCACGATCCTGTGGTCATGCAGCAGTATAATCAGCGATTCATGGATATGGCTACTCAACACTGCAGCGAGCCCGATCAGATCATCGTTTGGCACACGAGGCTGATTATACAGACCCATCGTAGTACCAGCAAGGTCGTGGTATCCCACGGCCTCGTGGCGCCCGACGACCTGGTGGTGCTGGACAACGTGGTCGTGGGAGGAGAGGAGGTGGTCCCCAGCTAGGGGGCGTTGAGGCTCCTACGAATGATGTTGATGATGATATGGCAGGTGTCGTGGATGGAAAGGACATGCCGTCTTACAACCATGGAATTTATCCCACTTAAGTGCCCTCGCAGATGACCCCATCGGGTCAATTAATGATCATGGGATCGGATATTCAAGGGGAGGATTGGGGTAGGTACTTCCCAGGCCCGTCTACCACTGACTAGGAACGACCGACCTGAGATTTGTATGATGGGCGCCGACTGAGTTATGGCTCCACATCACATGCGCAGGTATGCATTTATTTGTATTGAATTTGAATTTGTTTTGACTATAACTTATTTGTTTCCTTTAACTTCATTAATTTTCTTTTTGAAGGCTTCATGCAATTCTGCGACAGATGACTACATTCAGGATCTAGACACGATGATGATGGTAAGACTATATAAATTGTTGTGAATTGTTATGTAATTTTCTATACTAAGTTTTATATTATTATGTAGCATTTTACTGGACCTAACAGCACCGCCGATACATGTCATCCTGCACTGCATCCGGCTATAAGGAGACGATTTGATGATGATGATCCCGATAGCTTACCTCGGCCGGCGAAATGATGCGCCTCAGACCAGCGGCTACATTGAGACACACCGATTGCGGGACACATTGATTCGGCCTTCTTTCACTTTTTTTTGTATTATGGCGTAAACAATATTTTTGTATACATTAAAAACGATATTTAATCGAATATGACCATTAATTTTTTTAGTTCTCATTTCGTTTGATAGTTTCATATAACAACACAAACACTAAAACCTAACTTCCACTTCAAATAAAATAAAGTTTAGTACAACAAAGAAGGAAAACAATACTACAACACATACACAAATACATACATAGGCTGCTAACATAATAAAAATATACTAAACACATACATGCAAGTGTTTAACCTCGGCTGCCATTTATTCTCCGCTCCAACCACTTAAATCGTTCTTCCAACTGTTCTTTTTCTTCTTCAACCTCTTTAAGTTTCGCCTTCACCTCCGCAAGTTCCCGTTTATATTGGTTTTTCTTTTCCTTTTCGGCTTCACAAGTCCATTCTGCTTTCCATTTTTCTCGTCCTACCTCCTTCAGTTTAGCCCTCAAGTCTGCAATAATTCTATTGCCTTCTCTTTCGCGTTCCTCTTGTGTTGTCTGCAAATTATTAAGATAATGTAGTTGTTCTCTGTAGCATTGCTGATAACATGTGGGGTCAACCCATTCCTCAAAATCACACATAGTTTCGTTGGGATCCTTGTAAAACTGATTCAAACGATGCCAGTAGCGACGTCCACATTCACCACCATCCCAACAAAATTGCATCAAGCATGCTTTTCCATAATTGCATTTTGGTGCACGAAGAGGTTGAGCCATTTGTGAAATAATTGCTTTTATTAAAAAAAACCTTAATTTTAAATGAAATATTTGTTTTTAGTAAATTTGTAGCACACAAATTAATTGGAATGAGTCTGTTATTTATACGCGAGACAACACACACATAACGTAGTGGTAAGTCGCGCTAAATACATAACGTACTATCCAACGACGCTATATTTTACGTCTTAAATTTGATGATGTTGACAGGACGACTTTATGTCAGCTGGTCAGCTTTTTCAGTTAGACAAGACAACACACACGTAACGTAGTGGTAAGTCGCGCTAAATACATAACGTACTATCCAACGATGCTATATTGTGGGTCTTAAATTTGATGATGTTGATAGGACGACTTTATGTCAGTTGGTCAGCTTTTTCAGTTAGACAAGACAACACACACATAACGTAGTGGTAAGTCGCGCTAAATACATAACGTACTATCCAATGACACTATATTTTGCGTCTTAAATTTGATGATATTGACAGGACGACTTTATGTCAGCTGGTCAACTTTTTCAGTCAGACAAGACAACACACACATAACGTAGTGGTAAGTCGCGCTAAATACATAACGTACTATCCAACGACGCTATATTTTGCGTCTTAAATTTGATGATATTGACAGGATGACTTTATGTTAGCTGGTAAGCTTTTTCAGTTAGACAAGACAACACACACATAACGTAGAGGTAAGTCGCGCTAAATACATAACGTACTATCCAACGACGCTATATTTTGCGTCTTAAATTTGATGATATTGACAGGATGACTTTATGTTAGCTGGTAAGCTTTTTCAGTTAGACAAGACAACACACACATTGATTCGGCCTTCTTTGACTTTTTTTTGCATTAATATATAATTTAAATCGGTAATATGGGAAAGTACAAATCATAATTAAAAAGCATAATTTTATTTCATAAATCTTAGAACATATACATAGACATGAAATTATTACAATATCAACTCAAGGGTAGTTTGGTACACTAGAAGAACACCCCCCACAATTAGTTTTGCCACCCAAACCAGCTGAAGGACATTTACGTCGGTCATGCCCTGTTTGCGAGCATATACCACATTTGCGCGCATAAACGGTGTCACTAACATCCATTTGGTTCCATATGCGCGTTCTCTTCTGCACCTGTATTTTACGCAAATATGACTTGTTACACACTATTTTAAATGGTTCCGGAGGCCAATAATGCTCAGCACCCACTGGTTGCAACTGACCACTATAAGTGTCTAGGTACTTGGAAACACTATATTGTTGATCAACATAGTTGGTCTCCCCAAAACTAATACGTTGAAAGCACTTGATGGCATGTGAGCAAGGCATGTGGTATATGGACCATTTCCCACAAGAGCATAACCTTGATGATTCATTTACAGTATGTACATTATTCCCCCGATTTTGATGGATAGCGGTGCGAACTTCAAAAACATTTCTTTCGTTATCATATTGCAAAAATGAATGCCAATGTGCTCGCCGTCTGTATTTCTCAAATCTCTGCATCGGCACTGGCATAAATTCAACACCCCTTTCCATCAATTCAGTTGCAGCTGCAGACCGTTCAACAAACCTCTCCGCCATCTGCTTGAACGACATTCGCACCATGGCTGTGACGGGCAATCCTCTTGCCGACTTCAATAACCCGTTGAAGGACTCTGACACGTTTGTAGTAAGAACTCCCCATCGTCTGCCACCATCCGCATGCAAAGTCCACTTTTCAGGGTTATGTCGCATTAGCCAATGATAGTCTGCCTCGTCTTCTTGCCTAATAGCTTCCATATGCCTCCGGAATTTGTGTTGTTGGTGGTCCGTTGCTACCATCCACATCAAATCATGTAGATCCTTCTTGGGATATACCTTCTGGAAATTGGCCTAAAAGTGCCTCACACAGTAACGGTGGTATGCATAAGGCTCTTGCCATGCATGCAAGTTGTCCACAAAACTTAATGTACCACCATGACGATCAGATATTAGACAAATACCTGAACGCTGTTTCACAACATGCTCTTTCAGGTGGTTCAAAAACAGCGTCCACGTCTCTGTGCTTTCATTGTCACAAACAGCAAAAGCCAGAGGAAATATCTGGCCATTAGCATCCACTGCCATGGCTATCAAAGCTTGATATCGTACTTTCCATAGACATGAGTTTCGTGTATAGATATTACGGGCCGGCAATGCGAAAAACCATCAATTGCTGGCTTAAACGCTAAGAACACGTAATTGAATATGTATTCTGGTGTTCCCAAACTCCGCTCAAGCTTCCATTCAATGACTGTTTCGGGATTAAAGTGCTGCAGTGCGGCCATGTACTTTGGTAGACCTGCAAAAGACTTATCCCAGTTACCGTAGACAATTTCAAATGCTCGTTTGCGCCCAAGAAATACCTTTCTTCTCGTAATGGTATGGCCATATTCCTGGTGGACTGATGTAATGCACTCTTTGGTTTTATACCTTATGGACGCTTCGATGTGCGGAATAAGTACAAGAGAAATCAAGTCAATATCCAAGTTGAAGTGATTACCGTTGAATGTGTCTATTTCACATGTGTGGATGGAAATGTATTTACCCGCTTTCCACATACCTGTCTTCTTCTTGGATGCACACAACATCCAAGGACATGGCCAAAACCACATGCGGCAAACAACCTTGTATACATCCGAACTTGACTCCATTACCTGCATCTCACGACACTCTCTTACGTTGTTCATTTTACAAGCCATGCTTACGCGCGCTTTATCGGGGAAAAGCATCCCCTTTGCAAGCACCGTTGATCTAGACTCATCCCACATTGCTGCCCAGATTTCATCAAAATCCCTTGTGAGAGCTTCCACATCTCGCACGCTTGGCAACTTATCAATGTAAGGAATCTCTCTTGAATGAGACGGCACTTCGGACTCATACACTCTTCGTCTAGGTGGGGGTATCTTCAAATCTGGTCCTTCCCCCTCATCCTCATCATCACCATCCTCACGAGGAAAAGGTGTCTCGTCTCCGGATTCATCGACATTGTTGTCGTAATCACTATTATGTTCCTCACTCTGTGCATCAGCCAGATCCCGATGTAATACGTCATTTTCGGGCAATTGAGTGAGTACGGGTGGTTCAACTTGCTCGTTTTCACTAAACAACCAAAAAAAATATAAGCTACTGAAATTAATAAATACTTTTCATATAGCTATATAACTTGACTTACAAGTTGTAATGTGATGAAATTCCATGATGGACGTTTTCAATTGGGTGATGACTACCGGATGGGCCACTTGTAAAATTCATATCCGGCTGGTACCCCCTATTCAATATATGAGCATTAATACAAATTCAATACATTAAAAATATACATAATTAACAGAAATCACGGCATAAATTTACCACTTGTCTTGTGAATGTTGGAAAGCATGACAGAAATTATTTTCTCCCTCCTCATTCCCCGGCGATGATAAGTTTAAATCAAAGAAAAGTCTTTCATCCGGAACCTGTCCGGCAAAAACTGCTCCAGAATAACCACCCGATGACTGGGGGGTATCTCTACTACGGACAACCTCGTTTTTTGGAACGTCTACAACCTTCACGTACATTTCCAACATTGTGATTAAAGGAACTTCCCGGCATTCATCCGGAGTCCTCAAAAAATCACTCAAAGTTTCATCATCGTTGATGTTAAACTCTGAGTAAAAAGCAACCCCTTGCACAGTGACGGAATACGGATATCGTCCGTTTACTTTAAGTAACACTGAACGTTTGCTCACACCCATTTTTTTGCATAACAACGATCTCAATTTATCGTACTCCATGGTTAGTGGAAATTTAACATTACACTGAGCAGGTAAATTGTAGCCCACAGAGTTATTCTCCATCACAACCTCACCCCCCAATATAATGAAACTCTTATTCTACGCTCTTCAGACATAATGAAAAAATGCTTGAGAATTTTAACAACAATATACGTTAGATCAAAAGTTGAAATTTTTTTGTGATTGAATGAAATGCAATTCTAACCGCTTTATATAGAATGGATGGCCGGAAATTAATTTTTTTTAATTGTATAGCGCCAAAGCAGTAAGCACTATACGCTTTTTGAATTATTGGTGGGCCCAGGAAGCAGGTATAGCGCCACAGTACACGGCGCTATACAGAAAAGATGTATAACGCCGGACACTATGGCTTTATACCCTGTCAGAAAAAAAAATTGTATAACACCACACTATGTGTCGCTATACACTAACGACACAATTACCGTTAGTGTATAACGCCACATAGTGTGACGTTATACACAGTTCAATCCTATTTTTTTTTAACTTATTTTTATTCTATTTGTCTGATTAGACTAATTGGGTTCCGGACTCTCATTACAACATGTATCCCTATTAGTTTTGGGGACAATACAGTTGGCACACTGTACTGTGTATATTTGTTGTCCAAATTGATACGTGGGAATTCTGAGGTCGTTAGTATTCACTATGCCACATGACATCATGCTCGCGTTATCTCCTGTCCAACAACTATACATCTTTAATTTGCTCATCCAATTCTTCCGCACCGAACAAATGGTATACTTACGAAAAATTTGAACCGTGAGAAAAAAGAAAGAGAATTAAAAATAGTTTGCATACGGTAAGTTTGGGCTAGTCGGAATAATTTATTTGGGGTTTTGAATTGTGTGCTAATATTTATGGCTACCGGATGCTATTTGTTTTCTCCGACCGGCTAAAAGTGAATTTCTCTCAAATTTTACCTTGGGATCAGATCAGATACAATAATTGGGCCTCACGTTACCCACTTGGGCCGAGACACATTGGGCTCACCTTTCTCCCTTTTAATAGAGAGCCGTTCCACTTTCCTCATTTTCAAAATTCAAATTTAGTCCTCATTCCGCAAATATCTCTTAAATAGTGCCCTTTTCCACAACGGCACCTTGCCCTCCAACAAACCCTATATAAGCCCTCGTACTCTCTCCCCTCTTTCAAATCAAAAGCCAAAACCCTTCCGCCATCACTCACAGCTCCAGTTGTGCGTGCGTATATATATACACTGTACCGCTCTAGGTATATATATTTTCCCTTGATTTATTGATTCATCGGAAGCGAAAATGTCTTTGAGACCGAGTGCGAGGACGGAGGTTCGTCGGAACCGGTATAAGGTAGCCGTGGACGCGGAGGAAGGAAGGCGTAGGAGAGAGGATAACATGGTTGAGATTCGTAAGAATAGGAGAGAGGAAAGCTTGCAGAAGAAGCGACGTGAAGGCCTTCAACCGGATCAGCTACATAATGTTCCTGTTCAGACAACCTCTGGCGAAAAGGTGGAAAATAGATCTGTATATTTCATTTCCTTATGTTTTATCGACTACTACTGTTAGATTAAGTTTCTGATTAGATTGAATATTGACCTTTCCTGATTTTTTATCAGTTAGAACATTAACTTATGATTTCCTTGATTTTCATCATGTATTTATCTGTTTGGTGAAATTTAGGATTTTCCTAGTAGTATTTTTCTCAACATGGATTGATATTGTACAAGGATTTTTCTGTTGAGTTGTCATTATGCTTTTGACAAACTTGTATTGACTTGCTATGAAGTGTTTTCAAATGTTTATGTTTGGTCGTTGTTGACTTGTTTGTAGATATATGCCCAAACGATGAGTGAGGTGTTGTATAGATTTGAATATTCTTTTTGTACTAGACTGTGACTTCTTCCAAGTATCCATTGGTTTGTTTATATCTGCATGTGAAAGCAGTTGCATGGTTTTATGAAGCCTATTGAACATATTGGTTTTGCGACAAAGTTTTGTTGTAACGATCTACAATACTTGAAATATGTTTTACTCTTTTCTTCATTTGTAGCTACTGATGTTTGTTTCAAATGCCTTTGTTTTGCAGACAGAGATGATACCACAATTGGTTGCAGGTGTTTGGGGCGAAGATGGCAATGTACAGCTTGAGGCTACTTCTTATTTCAGAAAAATGCTCTCAATCGGTAATCATTGTTATGTAGATGCAAATATTCCTGTTTTTATTGCCGAGTTTTCTGGTGGTTTCTTACCCAGTAGACATAATTTCTCGATTTTGATAACTATACAGAAAGGAGTCCCCCAATAGCGGAAGTAATTCAAGCTGGTGTAGTTCCTCGTTTTGTTCAATTTCTTATGAGAGATGATTTTCCACAGCTTCAGGTGTTAAACCCCTCCACTACTTGCATTATCCTTGTATCGTCCTGCAAGATAGATAGTCTGACTACAAGTTTCCTTGTATCTATCAACATTACTTCAGTTTGAGGCAGCTTGGGCTCTCACAAATATTGCATCTGGAACATCTGAGCATACGAAGGTGGTAATTGATTCTGGCGCAGTCCCAAGTTTTGTGAAACTTCTTGGTTCTCCTAGCGATGATGTCCGAGAGCAGGTATACACAAGAAAAATAGATTAAATTTTGTTCGTAGTTATTTATGATGGATTTGTGTTGTCCTTGCTCTTCTTCTATTATACTTCTGAGGTATGCAATAATATTGGTATTTGTGGTTCTGCCAACATGACTTTTTCATCATTTAGGCTGTGTGGGCTCTAGGAAATGTTGCTGGTGATTCACCAAAATGCCGTGATCTAGTCCTTAGCTGTGGTGCTTTGGATCCCTTGTTGGCCCAATTTAACCCAAATGCCAAGCTATCTATGCTGAGAAATGCCACTTGGACACTTTCAAATTTCTGTAGAGGGAAGCCACAACCTTCTTTTGATCAGGTGTGTCCTAAACGCTTGATTTATTTGTTGACCAGTGCTCAATGATACAGACTTTTTTACAGCAGTCATAAATTCCTTGCTGATGAGGAATGAGCGAGTAGTTCCATTTCCCTTATCATAAGTAATACTGTGGGAGGTTGTTCCTTCCCTCATTTCTTAGTAGCTTATAGCAAATAAAATGCAAATGCCCCGAGTTCAATTAAGGTGAAGTTGTTTCATTGGACAAAGCCGGGTTTTTTTCAAGACTGTAACAAACCACCAGGTTGTCCTAGATGCATTTTACCTGTTACAGTCTTCTTTTTGAAGCAATTAATAATTACTGATTTTGTCGAAAACTAAAGATATGTTTTCTGAACAAAAGCAGTGGTAACTTCTATCTTAATGTTAAGAAGCATTACTACGATTTCCTTTTCTACATCTGTATGTTTTTAAGTAACTGTTTTATGATATGTAAGACACGTTAGCCCAACTTTTTCCGTCTTCATTTTAAGACTTCTTTATCCCTTAGGTGTGGTCGATCGAAACTGACATTTACTCCCTCCAATTTATGTGAATCTATTTGACTGGGCATGAAGTTTAATAAAAAAGAGAATACTTTTGAACTTGTGGTATAAAATAAGGCACATATATTTTGTGTGGCTATAAATCATTGCATAAACATAATTTGTTTCCAAATATGGAAATGGGTCATTCATTTTGGCACGGAAATAGGTTTACATAAATTGGAACATAGGGTATTATCCAAAGTATAAAAGAAATATGTTATTTGGAAAATGTATGAAACGAGCATGTTATGAGGAACAAATGTTGTGGAAACTGGAAGCTCTGCCTCTCATAATCTCTAAACTGGATGTACAGACAAGGCCTGCTCTTCCAGCTCTTCAACAGCTAATACATTCGACCGATGAAGAAGTTTTAACTGATGCATGCTGGGCACTCTCATATCTTTCCGATGGTACAAATGATAAAATTCAAGCTGTTATTGATTCTGGAGTATGTCCCCGACTGGTTGAGTTGTTAGGGTAAGCACCCTGATTTTTTTAGTGTACTTCTGGGTTATCGAGTTCTATAATTATTATCTTTCTCACTGATGGGTGGCATTTGTATGTCTGATCTTATTGATTGTTTTTCATATTTTTAGTCATCCTTCACCGTCGGTGCTGATTCCTGCTCTAAGGACAGTTGGAAATATCGTCACCGGAGATGATATGCAAACTCAGGTATATTTTGGAATAGTTTGTCTGTTTATACAAATAATGCCTGCCTTGCATTGGTAGTAGTCGTTGGTTCTTTCAGTGCATGATTGCTGAATGCATTTTTTTTTTCATTTCCTATGGTTTGATCTGCAACGTCCTCTCTACTTGATGACTTTAGGTTAATTTGTTATTTTGCAACTGCCTTTTGGATTTTTGACTTTAGGTTAATTTGTTATTTTGCAACTGCCTCTCTACTCATCTGGTGTGAAGTGTTTGATTGCTTTTAACTTCCCACCCCATTAATCGACTTTGGAATTTGTGCATAGTCATTCTCTTTATTCTTAGCTCTTGAAATCCTCTTAACCTGATGTCAGAAACTAAAAGCAGGGATGACGAAATAAAAGATATTATGAATAACTTCCAATAAAACTCCAGAAATTTTTGAACTTTCAAGAAATTGGCTGTAGAAATAAACACATTAAACTCAATTGCTGCCTCACATGTTACTGAATCTTTGGATGATATTACATTGACAAACTGAGCTTTTATTATGTTGGGCAGTCGGCGCACTAAGCTCCCACTATGCGCGCGGGCGGGGTCGGGGGAAGAGCCGGACCACAAGGGTCTATTGTATGCATATATATATACACATACACACATATATGACATCTTATAAGTGGTTATACCCATTAATCTACTTTGGAATTTGTGCATAGTCATTCTCTTTATTCTTAGCTCTTGAAATCCTCTTAACCTGATGTCAGAAACTAAAAGCAGGGATGACGAAATAAAAGACATTATGAATAACTTCCAATAAAACTCCAGAAATTTTTGAACTTTCAAGAAATTGGCTGTAGAAATAAACACATTAAACTCAATTGCTGCCTCACATGTTACTGAATCTTTGGATGATATTACATTGACAAACTGAGCTTTTATTATGTTGGGCAGTTCGGCGCACCAAGCTCCCACTATGCGCGCGGGCGGGGTCGGGGGAAGAGCCGGACCACAAGGGTCTATTGTATGCATATATATATACACATACACACATATATGACATCTTATATGTGATATTAACTAGGACCCCAAGAATTAGGGAACTTTCTTATTCCATGTAGTTCAATACTGCATTTTTTTTTACTTAATAAGGACATTCTCTCTTCTCTCTTTATATACTAAACAATTATGTCTCTTTGTTTCGTTCAGTGTCATCAATCATCAGGTTTGCCCTCTATAAGGGAGCATTTTTTTAACTTAATAAGGACATTCTCTCTTCTTTCTTTATATACTAAACAATTATGTCTCCTTGTTTCGTTCAGTGTATCATCAATCATCAGGCTTTGCCCTGTCTCTTGGTCTTGTTGAATGGTAATCACAAGAAAAGTATAAAGAAGGAAGCTTGTTGGACAATTTCAAACATTACAGCTGGCAACAAGGAGCAAATTCAGGTAAACAGTTGCTAGCAGTATAACATCGCTCGCCCTCCGCGCACACCCCCAACAAAAAAACATCTGGATTGCAAATTTAGCTATCTCTTTTGGCATTCCTTTAACTTGAAGATGTATATTGATTGTTTCAACTGCACTTCATGGTCAAAGTATTCTATCTTGCTGCAGTGTGTAATTGAGGCTGGTGTTTTTGGTCCTCTTGTTAATTTGCTTCAAAATGCGGAGTTTGATATTAAAAAAGAGGCTGCATGGGCAATCTCCAATGCCACATCTGGTGGTACTAATGAACAGATCAAGTAAGAATTTGATATTCTGGTTTCTTAGAACCATAATTTTTCTGGCATACACCTAGACTACGATCTTATTTTGTTTTGTATCTTATCCTGCAGATACCTTGTAAGTCAAGGTTGTATCAAACCACTCTGTGATCTCCTAGTCTGTCCTGACCCGAGGATTGTCACAGTTTGTCTTGAAGGGCTTGAAAATATATTGAAGGTTGGCGATGTTGAGAATTTGGGTGAGGCAGGAAATATAAACGTCTATGCTCAAATGATTGATGATGCAGAAGGTATAGAAAAAATAGAGAATCTTCAAAGTCATGACAATCAAGAGATTTATGAAAAGGCTGTGAAGATTCTTGAGACGTATTGGTTGGAAGAAGATGATGAGACCATGCCACCCGGTGATGCGCCCCAACAGGGTTTCCAGTTTGGAGGTGGGGATGTCTCTGTACCATCAGGTGGATTCAACTTCAACTGAAAGGTCTGTAACTGAACTTTTTATCCTTAATGTTCCTAAGAATGTTCCCAACAATTTTGCTAGTGCATATATATTTCTTTTTGTTTTTTAAGCATGGAGCGTCAATTTTCAAACTGCAGGATTTTTCGGGTGACGCATTACCTCTAGAAGTGAAAACTGTTTAAGGTTTTGCAAGTGAAAACTGATTGTGCTGGTTCCAGTTTAAGGTTTTGCATAGCTGAAGGGCTTGCGTAGGAGCAATGTCAGTGTCCTGAGCATTAGCCGTTCAATCTATTCTCTAAGAAGGATCCTCAATCTATTCTCTAAGAAGGATCCTCAAATATTCCCTAAAATTGTTGGGAATTTGCTACGTTCCCTAAAATTCTTTGTTCACCCGACTTAAATGATTTATGATTTATTGGCATCACCTCTTCTTGATGTTGAATTTAATTGCTTAGATCTTAGTATTATTTTCCTAGTCTATTTCGATGATGAAAGTTAGTAACATTTGAGTATTGAAAGTAATTTCTATACATTAGTCTTTTCTCATGTTGGGAGTGTTCCTTTTGACGAAAACTATTAATTGCTGATGATATTGTCAGTTGCAAGATTTATCTTTAATCGCTTCTTCATTTGCAGCCTAAGAATTACACAACAGACAGTCTTCTGTGGAAAATTTGACTCTAGTTGTTTAAAGCTACAAATTTTTGAATGGTTACGAACTTACTATTATTTCGACGAACCATTCTTATTATTATCATCAAATTCCCTCATTAACCTACTTCCATTGAATGCATCAAGGCATTGTTGGAGACGTCGAGCTTTGTGGCTTGATTGAATCCTCGAACGAATTAACCCATTTGTTGTGGTTGATGCTCATTGCGTTTGAACTCTGATTTAACAAAGAATTTAAGTTCGGTGCAAGTGTTTTTAACATCTTCAGGTTAAACTACAATAGCATGATATCGGGGTTTTAATTCTTCATTGCGGAACTTCTAACTTAATAGGTGTATATTAGCCAAAATATCTCGATGAAAATTGAAAATTGAAAATTATAGTGAGACCCCGCTTCCGCAACAAAATTATAAAAAGATTGTAATTCCAATGTGAAATTATTATACTCTTGAATGAACTACAGTACAAGAAGCCACCTAATGAAGGATATTGTTTATTAAACAAAGAAGAAAATAACTAATATGTGGCATAATATAATATTTAAACATAAAGTATTGTGTTAGAAACATACGAATCTAGAGATCCTCATTGATATTCAGCAACAAAAGTAAATGTGCTCGTATACATTCGAGCAATGGCTTCTCATTCACATGCTCCAATTCCAACTTCTCTGCCTTAATAGGATAAGGGTGAAAAGCTGTCGTGAACCCTTTCGAGTTTACACTCGCAGTTTGAACACCACAGGCGCTGTTAATGTTGTTGTTGTTTAATGACAATGCTTTCACCACCAATTGCTCAGCTTCTTCTTCAGTCATTACTTTCTTCCATTCTTTCTCCAAGAAATCATTCAAATCTACAGCCCCATGTCCTCCTACACCAAAATTAGACTTCTCCATTACCACCCCACTAAAACCTATCTCATATATTTTGCCTCCTCCATTCTTGTCCCATCCACCAAGTAGCACTCCAGTTTGTAACATATTTTTCTTGTTGTTAATGTCATATGCAGATAATACCGTACCAACAATCTCGGCCGCAATCGTAGCAGTAGTTTCTTGATCAAGAAAGTTGCGAGCATCTTCTAAAAGGATTTCTGTATCTGCTCCAAGTGCACAGTGACACAAGAAAACATTCGCAGTCAGCTGTGTGATTATTTCAGTGGAGCCAAGAATGACGCCGCCGTCGTAAGTGACGCCGACGATGGTGGTGGTGGTTTTTGACGGGTGGGACTCGTCGGAATCAATGCACATCCTTCAGGTGTTATTTAAAAATTGATCAAACTGAAAATAATGAGAGTGATGTGTGGTGGATTCAACCGAGGGGTTTTAATATATAAAGAGTTTTCACTACAAATTTGCTTCGGAGTAGGAAATAAAAGGAGATTTCCTAAATGGGATCGTAGAACCGTAGTTCTGTTACTAGTTTAAGTGGGATATGAAATGAATACTACTTCAACAAGGATTCGGAAGAGGGAGACTTTCCTAAAATGGAATAATTATGATATTTTGATCCTTACTAACTCAAATTACTTAGTTTGACCATGTTTATGTTTTGAACATTTGGACTTTTAGCAGATTGTTGAGGTAGTGTGGAATAAGAAAGCGTCATTGTTGGCTTGCTAAGTTTTGTCTTTGTAACTAGGGAACTTCAGCCTCGTATGCTGTTGTCTTTATAACTTGGGAACTTTAGCTTTAGAGTTGAAGTTTGTAATTGGGAAACTTCAGTGTCTTTGTAATTGGGGAACTTCAGCCCCGTATGCTGAAGTTTTATCTTTATAACTGGCGAACTTCAGCTTAACTGGTGAACTTCAGATCAACGAGAGAAGGGAGAGCTGAAGTTATTTAAAATGTGGGTACACGTTAAAAGTTTTTAAAAAAGCGGGTACAAGTTAAATGAAGGCGACCAAATAGGGTACCACGCGCAATTTTTACCACCATGTAGTGATCATCTGTTTGGAAAGCTACTACATAATTGGAATTAATGTAATTATTAGGGTAGTAATTACTAAGCTAGTAATTATACCGTTATGTAATTACAACGACCTATTTGGTTCCACAAGTGTAATTACACAGTTAAATTAAATTTTAAATGAAGTAATTATCAAAACTTAAAAGTTAATATGATAAATATATGCTTATAAATTTTTGTAAGTGTAAATGATATTATATTTGGTATTTAAGAGTATATTTTTTTCTGTAAATATCCATTAATTAGTAATCATATACTTATAATTAATATTGTAAAAATAATTTTTATGTATTTTTTAAATTAATAATATTGAATTTAGATACTTAAAAAAATAAAAATATATGTTTTGTAAGAACATCATGGAACTCATGTTTGATAAAATAAATTAATATTTATAATTATTCAAGTATCTAAAACTACTAAAACAAGTAAATTGGAACCATGAATAAGACACAATTTCAAAATTCAAAATAAAAATAGTCCAACATATATCAAATTCCAACATAATAATAGTAAGTTCTACTACAACTAAACATTAAGAAACATAATAAGTTTATAACCACATTCAACAACAAAATTCCGCCTTAATTGCATGACTCATTATTTCTAATATTAGGAGGTATAGTTTCAAAAACTAGAATAATAAAATAAATAAAATATAAGTAATTACATGAAATCACAAGAAGTAAAGGTAGAGAAATAAAAGATAAATAATGTACAAAAAATATATTTTAAAATTTCAAAAGAAATTGAAAAGTATAAATAAATTTAAAAAATTAAAATAACAGACATAAAAAGTTATAAAGAATATAGGTTAAAATAAAAGAAAAAAGGAAAGAAACACCAATTCTCACCTCCCTCTTGAGAATTGGAGAGTGTAATTACACCCAATTTCATGCTGATAAAGTAGTGGTGGCAAATAAGCGGATTGAGTTGGATTTGGACGGGTTGAAAATGGATAGAGCAAAAACGGGTTGTAACCCAACCCCCCTCCATTTTTATACGGATAAAATATGGGTAGGATAAAAAGTACTCTATTTGTAGTTCACAAATTCTCAGAAGACAATCAAATTGTGTTTCAATTTCTCTCATTTTCTGTGAGTATGTCCAGCTAAAAGAGAAATGTGCTAATTAAGGCCCTTCCATTTGTGCTTGAACTTTACAAAAAGCACTTCATTTTAATGGATAAAAAATGGTTTTTTTAAACATCTTATTTAAGCCCAAGAATTTTGTGGTTCTCAAGGAAATTTTTTAACCCTGTAATAGTTTAATTAATTACCCTAACAAAATGCATTTGGAACCTATTTCATTAATTAGTAAATTTGTAGTAATAATTTACTGTTGAGAATTTCACAAGTCTTGGCAAAGAATGGTGACGTTTTTGCAATATTTCCATGGGTAAATGATTTAACTACTTTTCTGTAGAACTCCATTTCTGGAAAATACTTAACTTAGTATTTTCTTTAATTTTTAATTTTTGTATGAGAAAGTAAAAAATACTTCACTTAATCATTATTACATAGAACGTCAAGAAAGTTAGTTTTCTTTTCTATAACCTTTTCAACAAAAAAGACTCCATGGCCTTTTTTTGGGATTGTAAAGTTAGACGATGAAGGTCGAGAACATGTTTATCGGGAAATCAAAACAAATTTAAAACCGCTACAACCCGCATTTTTTGCCCATTTTATTGCGGGTTGAATATGGATTAACCATATTTACCCCTATTAAAAATGGGCGGGTTGCATACGGGTTTATTGCGGGCGGGTTGAGCAAATGTGGATTGAAATTGCCACCACTACGATCAAGTAATTACTTGGCCAAACAAACATGCCAAAGTGTGTAATTACACCCAAATCCATTTCCAAGGTAACTTTTCAAACATGCTCTTAATGGTGTGAGCATTGACGGAAGCAGGATCCACGAAGGGGGTTCAAAAAGAAAAAAGTTAAAAACGATTGTAATTAATGGGAGTTAAACATATGACCTTACAAAGGATTTGAACCCCTTTGACCACTTAGCTACATTTTTAGGTTGTGTCAAGGGAATTCAAAACTTACTATAGAGATAAAAATAGATTGTGCCTTATATACAATATAATTTTTCGGTGAAGGGGGTTCGGGTGAACCCCCTTCCGCCCCTGGTTGTGAGTCTTTTAGGAGGAAACCATGCGAACTTGGCCCAAAACGTACAATATCACGTTATGTTAAGAGTATCTTTGAACCGTTTTAACCCAATAATTATATTACCGTGTGTTATTTGATGAATTTAACATTATATATAACGTGAAATTTTATACTGTCAATATATTCAATGTATTATAGCATATTAACGTTATCTTTCACGTCAATAATCTCACATTTTTATGAATAATAACAATCTATTTTACATCGTGTGATCAGATTGCGTAACAAAAATTTCCGTGGTATAAGTGATTATAAGTTGAACTCTATTAAAATATAATGATTATTGGATTGTTTTCAATATAATGCTTGAATAGTTTATTCCATAGAAAAAATATAGTTTGAACCAAATGAAAAAAGGATAAGAGAAAAATATAGTTGCTCCCCAAGGTAAACGAATGGCGCAGTACAAGCATATTTCTTAAAGGCGCTTAATCTTTTCATTTTCTATAATCAAAACAGAATCATAAGGTTTTTTTTTCTTGTTTTGATTCCCCTCTCCTTTAATCTTTTTTTATTGGAGCTATTACTCGGTTGGTAGCTCAAACCCACAATTTAAGATTGTAGGTGGGGGTGCTAACCATGTGAACAATTTCCTCTGATCGAATCATAAGGTATTCAATTACTCTTATCTTAATTATCAGTACATATTAATAGTAATAACCTTTTCTAGAAAATGTGATTTAACTTTATGTTAGAACCCCATTTTTCTTTCTAATAGTTCCATGTTGTATCATCTTCAATGGAAGATATATTGGGCATACTGTATGAGTCAAAATTAAATCAGAGAAATTCGATATGCGGAGACAACCGTTATGAGTAACCTGCGGATCGAATTGATCAATAAGACCGAGGTCGAAAAGTAATCTATAAGGCCGAAGTCGAGTAGTGCAAATAGAAGTAACGGCTAGTTTTGCTTTGAAATCTTCAAAAGGAATATTCTACTGAATATTCCCTCCAGTTACACTCTTTTTTAGGGGTTTTCCCTTATAAATAGGAAGGGAGGGAGGGAGGGGGACTTCTGTAAGGGGGCTCTTTTTTTTTTTTTTAGAAAATATATAAATATCTCTCTAAAGAGATTAGGGGATCTGTTATCCCATACCCTCCATCAAATCCGAAAATGGTCCTAAGATTATTGTATTTGTCTATCATTCATCTTTATCAAATGAAAGAAGATCCGCCCTACTCAAGATTGGGTGAACCTTTTCCTTTGTTTACATTTTATTGCCATTTAATGTTACTTAATGCATCTTTTTTCATACTATTAAATCTGACCACAATCATTGCCAACATTCATACTCAACTGTATTTTTCTATTCATGTTATTAATCTCAGATCTAGAATTAACTATCCTTAACTAGGATTTACCCTCTATCTTCTTATTTAATTAATTTAACAAAAATGTCCCATACTTTTTTGGTCAAATAATTTGGCTGTCTGTGGCAATTTTCTAGTTAAAATTTTAGTTTCCTCTAGATCTGAAATTCAATTCTAGTTCCACGTTCTGTTCATGGTGGATATCTCCTAGTACGGAGTCTATCATGAGGTGGAAGATAACTAACCATAGAAAAGCATTTGCTGATTGGGTTCTTTGCTACCCAACAACAATGACAGTGTAATGTCAAACATTTCACAGCCTCTTTCCTATGAAAAAGGATTATAGAGGATGTAGTTCTAGCCTTTTAAAACGCTAAACACTCTGTTGATAAACTGTAGCTACTTTAGCTTCTTTTTTTCTTACCATCAGTACAATTATTAAGTTTTAGTTACTGATTATGAATGATACTTTGAATTTTCATTGAGAAAACTCAAAATGAGAGACGGTGCAACTCTCGGCCCGTTGTCAATCGAGTCACAGGGACTTTCCAAATCAAGGAACAAATACTGCAAAAATACCATGCTGACGTCTGCAAGCCGTTACCCGAGTTCGACGAATGCCAGCTCGACCAAATCCCTCGAGCACAGAATATCAAAGCGGACGGCCTTGCCAAATTGGTAGCGGCCACTAAAAGCATAACCGGAGAAGGGAACGTGGTCACTCTCCTCCACTCGTCGACCGATCAAATCGAGGTAACAAACGATTTCATTTGATTTTAACTAACTATTTTTCTAAGTGGGATAAAAGCAGGAGCATTCTCCCAGATACGCGAATAGGGAACGATCGCTATTATATATACAAAAAATTCGAAGACGCCAAGAGACCATATAGACTGGGACTGGGTTGCTAGCCTGGAAAACATGTAAATCCCTCCAATATGTGTAAGCAAATCATAAGTGCATGAAGCTCGCCCGCATTTTTTCCAAAGCAACGCTGTATCAATCACACAAGTTACACTCGGCCACCTCGCCAGAATTAACATTCGGCCACCTCGCTAGAATTAACATTCGGCCTCCTCGCTCGAATAAAATTCGACCTTGCTCGAATCGACATTCAGCCTCCTCGCCTGAATAAAAATTCGATCTCGCTCGAATCGACATTCGGCCTCCTCGCCCGAATAAAAAATCCGGCCTCGCTCGAATCGACATTCGGCTTCCTCGCCAAAATTAACATCCGGCCTCCTCGCCCGAATAGAAATTCCACCTCGCCAAAATTAACATTCGGCCTCCTCGCCCGAATCAAAATTCCACCTCGTCAGAATTAACATTCAGCCTCCTCGCCCGAATCAAAATTGAACCTCTCCGAATATACATTCGGCCTTCTCGCCTGAATCAACATTCGGCCTCCTCGTTCGAATAAAAATTCGACCTTGCTCGATCGATATTCGGCCTCCTCGTTCGAATAAAAATTTGATCTTGCTCGAATCGACATTCGGCCTCCTCGCTCAAATAAAAATTCGACCTCGCTTGAATTGACATTCGGCCTCCTCGCCCGAATAAAAATTAGACCACGCTCGAATCGACGTTCGGCCTCCTCGCGAGATTTGACCTCCTCGCCCGAATCAACATTCGGCCTCCTCGCCCGAGTCAATATTTGGCCTCCTCGCCCGAATAAAATTCGACCTCACTCGAATCGAAATTCGGCCTACTCGACTGAATAAAAATTCGACCTCGCTCGAATCGACATTCGACCTCCTCGCCCGAATAAAAATTCGACCTCGCTCGTATCGATATTTGGCCTCCTCGCCAGAATAAAAATTGACCTTGCTCGAATTGATATTCAGCCTCCTTGCCCGAGTCAACACTCGACCTCCTTTCCCGAATCAACATTCGGCCTCCTCGCCTGAATTAACTAATATTCGATCTCGCTCGAATTAACTCTCATTCGATCTCACTCGAATTAACATTCGGCTTCCTCGCTCGAATTAACATTCGGCCTCCTCTTTCGAATTAACTAATATTCGACATCGCTCGAATTAACTCTCATTCGATCTCACTCGAATTAACATTCTGCCTCCTCGCCCGAATTAGCATTTAACCTTGCTCGAATCAACTCACATTCGACCTAGCTCGAACTTGATTCATAGCTAGACCTCGTTCGAGTTAAATATGGCAACATTTGAATTCGACACTCGATCACGTTTGAATTAACGCCTACCAACGGTTCCTTTGAAACCATCAATTGAGGAAAACGCTCAAGAAAAAGAAAAATAGAATCAGGAATAAGAAGCAAAAGTAGCTTTCTAAATCAAAAGAATCGCCCGTCCAGATCTGGGGACGCGGATAACCTCCTCCGACGCTGCCATCCTGACCTCGTTGGCCTTCTCCAACTTTACCATCTTCTCGATCAACTCATCACTCGAGTGATTGGCCCTGATCGAACTCCGCTCAAGTTCAGCCCCCGGGGATACCACTTTGACTCGAAGATTGGCACCCTCATCCCCGATCCTCACTAATTGACCTCCCCATCCGAATTTCTCGAATTACGATTAAAGAAGTCCGCTCATTGAGCTCGACCAAAAGACGACCTCGATAAGCGGAGGGACTAACTGTATGATTCAAAATCAAACTAGAGAAATTTGACATGCAGAGACAACCGTCATGAGTAACCTGCGGATCGGATTGATCAATAAGACCGAGGTCGAGCAGTGCAGATAGAAGTAACAGTTAGTTTTGCTTTGAAATCTTCAAAGGGAATATTCTGAATATTTCCTCCAATTACACTCTATTTTTAGGGGTTTTCCCTTATAAATAAGAAGGGAGAGGGACTTCTGTAAGGGGACTCTTTTTTTTTTCTAGAAAATATATAAACATCTCTCTAAAGAGATTAGGAGATGTGTTATCTCATACCCTCCACCAGATCCGAAAAGGGTTTTAAGATTCTTGTATTTGTCTATCATTCATCTTTATCAAATGAAAGAGGATTCGACCACTCAAGATTTGGTGAATCTTTTCTTTTATTTACATTTTATTGCCATTTAATGTTACTTAATGCATCTTTTATCATACTATTAAATCTGGTCACAATCATTGCTAGCATTTATACTCAACTGTATTTTTCTATTCATGTTATTCATTTCAGATATAGAATTAATTATATTTAACTAAGATTTATCCACTATTTTTTTATTTAATTAGTTTAACAAAAAAATTCGGTCAAACACATATATCCCATTTACCTGATAACATGCGCCATAGATATCTAAGTCAGAGAAGTCACCAATTTCTACAATCATACTTAAATTTACATACTTAACTCTAGATTGATTCTTGGTGTTTGGATGAAAGAAAGATTGTTCTTTTTTTTCTATTTTTATTGCCAAAGAAGTAGAATAGTATTCCTTCCATTTCAATTTATGTAATCCGTTTGACTGTATACTTAATTTATTAAGAAATTTTTCAGCAACCGTATTAGTCTTTTTCGTGTCAATAGCAACTCCTTCCGCGGGTTTATGGATTCAATGGAGGAATTGAGCATGTACCTCTTTTTAGAATTCAGATGGCGAGATCAAGAGGATTGTAACACATTTATTATTATTATTATTATTTCATTCATTGTTCAATTATTTACTGTACATTTTTTGATATTTAGTAAATAATCCGCACATTCCGCACTTGTATATGATTCACATTAATCTGAGTTCACACCAAAATTTCTTCTCATTCCCAGAATTTATACTCAAAAAACTCTAATTAAACATCTAAAATAATTGTATTCAATTAAGGAGCAAGGGCTCTTGTATTCTTTTGTTGGAGTCTTGAAGAAAAGGCTACATAGTTCCTTAAATTTGGTGGAAACACAACATTCCCTCTGACTACGTAACGCACTCCACTTGAACTATTAGATTTTCTCATTAATCTTTGTGGTTATTACAGAACTTTTCATCATCTTTTGTTGCTTCCTTTATTACTAGTACTATTATTTATTATTAATTATTTTTTCTTGTCAATTACTCCACTTACATCTTCACACTCAAAAACAAGAGGTCTAGTGCATGCAGGTCGACACGTGGTAGAGTTTGGCAGGTCTTTGTGCCGTCAAAACGCAAAATTGAAGGCCATTTCTGTCATTTGACATCGAAAAATTAGGGTTGAATCCACTTTCTTTTGCTGTCTGTCCTTTTATAATATCGACCTCAGAACATCATTACATCAGCCACTTCACCCCCTGCTTCTCCCACCACCTTCCCCTCTGATCTTCCTTTACTCCCCCGCATTATCAATTCTTTTTTGGGGCTATTTTCTCCATTTTTTTGCATTTTCTTCACTTCAACTACGTCCTCTGACAGTCCAATCTTTCTTCATTAGTTCATGGATTCAACGGAAAAGGTAAACTAAGACCCTATTTATACTTCAATTTGCCGGCATTGTGATTTTGTTTCTCATAAATTGTTACTGATACAGGAAGATTCTTTGGGTAATGAGACAACTGAGAGTACTAAATCTTGCACTGATTGCAAAACTACAAAGACACCCTTGTGGAGAGTTGGTCCTTATGGGCCTAAGGTAAGTTAATTACACCCATTTTTTGGGGGTTATAATCAACGATTTCTAATCTGGATTTTGTTCCATATCAGCTGCTAATTCGCATTATTAATTACTTTATTGCAGTCACTGTGCAATTCTTGTGGGATCAAATACAGAAAGAAAAAGGGTACCCCATCTGGATTTGGCAAAGACCCAGAGAAGAAGAAGAACATTTCTAACAGTAGTACGGACAAACTAGGTCACATCAAAAATGATAAAATTGGAAAAGATGGGAAGCTAAGCAAAGGATTGAAGGTGAGATTTATGATGTTAGGGAAAGAAGTGGTGATATTACAGAGGCAGAGATCTTCAATGAAGAAGAAGCCAACAAGTCATAAGAAATTTGGTGAAGTTGAAAGAGCTGCTCTTCTTTTGATGGCTCTGTCTTGTGGCTCTGTTTTTGCCTAAAGTCAGAATTATTAAGTTAGTAATACTAATTACTAATCCCTAACCCCCTTTTTTTTGGGCTTATTAAAGTAGATAAACCTTGTTTTTTTTAGCTTAGTCAAAGCTTTTAGGGGTACTATAAAAGATATACCAGATGGGTTAACAGAAAAAAGAATCTGGTTTTAGAGCCTTTTAAAGAAATGGCTTGATTTTGATAGCTTAGGAAAAGGAAAGGAAGAAAGTGAAATGGTGTATATATATGATGGTGCTGATGATCGAATATGCTTTCTTTTTTTGAGCTTTGCACTCTCTGTTTGCAGCCCAAAATTGGATTATCATTTGATATTCTGCAATTGTTTGTCTTATAAAGTTGGTGAAGAACCTCAAAAGTTTTGCCAATTTCATGTTTTGTTCAATTGTCTCATTGAATGAGTGGTAGGTACCCNGGGGGGGGGGGGGATAAGCAAGGAAAATCCCAGGTTGGTGGAATTAATTCAAAATACTCTTTTATGTTCAAGACACTGAGTTTAATTCCAACTTTTGTGGTTCTGTTTTATGCTAATTCATTAATTGTAAACGACTACAGTAGTATTTAAGTCCTACATTTTCCTTCAAATTAGAAAAGGAAATTGCCAATTATGTGTACACTAACTTACAAACTATAAACTTGTCTAAGGCAACATTCAATCAAAAGGCAATCTGATGTTAAAGAAATTTTCTACCAGAGCTTTGTGAAATAAATGTGGGGGAGAAGAGGTCTGCCAATTAACACTCACATAATTGCATTGTGTTATTCGAAACATATTGTTTATCCTAAAAACGGATAACAATTGAATTTATACGTGGCTTTAAGGATACATGATATTACTTGGCATAAATTGAGAATATATATATATATTTTGGTATTGAAATTGACTTTAAAAGAAATAAAGTAAACCAAACGAATTGTATAGCCTTGGCCCTCGAGTTCAGTCACCCTCGAACCAAGTGAAGCTAAAGGAAGGCAGAGTATTGCCTTTTATTGCGTAAAAGTAATGTGTTATGCAAATGATCAGACCCGCTTTATATAGTAGGAGAGTCCTACTCTTGATATAATTCTAAATACAATAAGAATCTCATGATTGGATAATTAATCGGCCTCTTCTTGATATGTGCCGGGATTTTCGCCATGATCCTCGCTCGATTACAGGTATTTCGACTTTCTGTTACTTGAATCGGTAAACTTTCCTCGAGTCTCGCTTGATCTCTATTTTACTCGGTCTCGATCTTGGCCGATCTCGATCTTGATCGGTCTCTGGATCACGAGCTCAGCAATCTAACTTCGCACCATAGCTCGATATAATACGAGGTTGAACCTTGGCCTATCATGTTTCAGTCTCGATTAGTCATAAGAAGGGCAAACTCGGTTTTATGCGCCTTATGCGCCTTTACAATCCCCGACTCTATCGAGGAGGACTGATCAAGCTTGCTCATCGGGCCAGTAGGGCCCCGTTCTCCAGCATAGACGAATCTCAGGACCGAGGCTGGATGTGCCGATTTTTTCGAATAAGGCTTCGGACCTGATCCCTGCTGACAACATGTTGTTTCCTGAGAAGTGGAACAAGAATCGTAAGTAGTACTTCGCCTTGTATGCTCAATTTCGCTGTTTTACTTCTTATCTTCTTTCCTCATCTATTTTTCTGGTGTTGCAGATGTGGCCCAGATGCCTGACCCGATTATGGAACTCAAGAAATGGGTCGAGGGCCTATTGTCACAAAGACCACACTCCGAGCGTGCTTGGATGGAGTTACCAAAAGGTCATTGGGAGGCCCACAATCATAGTAAGTTTCTTTCTCGGAACGGTTATCGTTCGGGCTTCTTCTCGAACTTACTCGTCTTTTTTCCTTTGTAGGTCTCGAGAAGGACGTTGCAGTGAGGCCCCCATCTGGTGACAAAGAAGTCCTTCCCCAACCACCTACTCCGAAGCATGCCAAAGAGAAGAAGAGAAAAGGGATTCCGAGTTTGTCGAGCTCGGAAAAGAGGAGGAGACCGAGGAAGCGGTTGGTGCACAACCCCAAAAAAGTTAGGACCCGAGAACTCTCACCGGACTCGCTCTATCGGTTGAGAGGCGAGTCCGAAGAGGAAGAAGAAAATCTGAGCTGGTGGCCCGAGTGAGACGCGACTCTGAGATACCTCGAACTATGGAGGCTGTAGAAGAGGCAGTGGCCGAAGTCCCCTAGAGAGTCAAGAGAGAGACCAGGGGAAATGCTTCTCGAGCTGCGGAAGATATCCCGAGGTACGATCTCGGAATGATCGACATTTCCGGCTCCCCTCAATTTCTGACGCCATGATTCGTGAGGCCGGCATGTTAGAGAGTCGTTCTGACGAGGGGCCTCAGGGGGTGGCCAAAATTCATGGCTTCTTAGATGGACTTGAGTCTACCGCTTCGTAAGATATCGCCGGACTCGGAGACTTTCCAAATAAAGTACTTTCATCGGGTGCTACTGGGTCTCTATCGAGCCCAAAACTGGTAGGTCAATTCCCGGCTCCAAGTGCTGACCCCGACCATAGGCGGTCGATAACTTTTTCTATCCTCGTGGATGCCCGAGTCTTCTTTTGCCCCGTTGGGGTTTCTAGCTACCTAAGATGTTTGGTGACCGAAGAAGATCATGCCGTGATGAATGCGGTGGAGGCGCCTTGCCTGTTTAACGAGTCCCGACATGCTCTAAACCGGGTAAGTTCGAGGGTTACTTCTTTATTTTCGTTAAACTTGAAGTCGTGTATAATTTTAACATCTTTCTCCATGCTTGCAGGCTTCAGTGTTGGACCACGTCCGGGGGGAGCACGAGGCTGAGGTCCGGGCACTCATCGAGAAGGGGGACATTTACAAGCTTCTGAGTGAGAACCTTCGAGCCGATTTAGAAGCGTCTCAGAGTTAGCATATTGATGCGTGGATATAATTCATGGTTTAAAGCATTATGTGCCTTACATTTTATGTGCGTTAATGATAAAAAATACACGTCGTATGTGCATAATGGAGTCTATTCCATGTGTAGGTGAATTGGAGATGGAATCCTAGCTAAATGGATGCATAAACATAAAAAATTCGCTCAAAAGTCAAAAAGGAGTGAACCGGGCTTTAGCCGGGCGTTTGAGCTGTAAAGCCTGGTGATACCAGGCTTTAGCCGGGCGTTTGGGCTATAAAGCCTGGTGTCACCAGGCGTTTGGGGGGCGTTTGGCCCATAACGCCAGCCCTGGCCAGGCGTTAGCCAGGCGTTTGGCTTGTAACGCCTGGTCCCTGATCCGGCCCAATCCGAGTTTTGAAGGTTTTAAGTGTTTCTCGGTTTGACTAGAAGTATCTTACACGTTTAGGGTTTGTACCAAAACATATAAATAGACCCAAAAACACAACTTTGAGGGGGGATTTGACGTGGAGGAACACACACCACGCTTGAAGGAGGCTTCTACCTAGTTTTTTTTCTCTTCTCTTCCTTTAATTTCATAGTTTATTAGTTCTAGAGTTTTGGGTGCGACATGAACGTTGTAGTTTGAAGCTTGAATTGTTCTTATTATTTTATCATATTGGTTTATTTATTCAATCTTGCACTTAATTATTTGATTGCTTGATCACTAATTGAACACTATCTACGAATCTAGAATTGAACTCGGGAGAGGAAATTCTAGATTGCATATAAGATTAGGTAGAGCAAGATCTTAACCCT
>ML314310.1:0-23166 GCA_005239505.1 Nicotiana paniculata | reverse complement strand
ATGGGTGCATTCCTTGTTGTCCATCCTGAATTTTGTGCCATTTTATCAAGTAAGATTTGACTCTCTCTCTCCATGATTTGCTCAGGAATGCTCCACCAGCTGAAGCATGGACATTTGCTTTCACAGTATCCGCCAAACCCATGTAAAAACGCTGCCCCAACATTTGCTCACGAATGCCATGATGTGGACAGATAACCAGCATGCTCGTAAGTCTTTCCCATGTCTCTTGTAGTGTTTCAACTGGTTTCTGTCTAAAGCTCAAGATTTCATCAATTTTTTGAGCAGTTTTGTTAGGTGGATGAAACTTGTTCACGAACTGCTTCACTAAATCCTCCCATGTAGTAATGGATTTGATGGGGAGTGAGTTAAGCCAAGTCTGGGCAGCACTAGTCACTGAGAATGGAAACAACAACAGTTTTATTGCCTCCTGAGTAACGTTGGGCTGCCTCTGAGTTTTGCAAATTGACAGGAAGTTCTTCAAATGTTGCTGGGGTCTTCAATGTATGTCCCTGAGAATAGCCCTTTGTTCTGCAATAAGTGCAGCATATTATTTGTAATCTGAAAGGACTCGACATGTATTTGAGGAACCAATATCGTCGTGGCCAAATTCTCAGCTATGGGTTGTGCCCAGTCATATAAGGGAGCCTCTGCCCCTATTTGAGCGAATGGGTCTACCACGTCATCCCCATGATTATTCAGGTTATGTGCATCTTCCATGTCTGTTTCAATTTGTTCAATTTGTGGTTGGCGTTTGCTTTTCTGATTGGTTCGGTTGATGGTCCTGAAAACTTTCTCTGGGTCTGATAAGGATTCAATTACTTCACCAGTCCTCGATGAGTTTCTATGCATGCACCTGCAACACTTAGCAAACGTTAAACTTTCAATGTTAAACGAAAATTTTAAAGAAAATTGACTATGTTTCAGAATTTTGTATTTCTTTCAACTCAATTGATAATACCGTTAATTCCCCGGCAACGGTGCCAAAATTTGATCACGCTCAACTATGTTTTATAGGAAGACTAAACGGGCGCTGCAAATATAATTTGGGGTATTATGCCCAAAGTCGATCCCACATGGAATTTACGTATCAATTGAGTCTATAAAATACTAAATTGTTACTTAATAACTTTTCTCAAGACTTTTGAATATCAATTTGTGATGTTTACTAAATCTAATAACAAAATAATAAATTAGCAATTAAATAACAATATAATGTAAACAATGATAATAAAGGGTCTACGGTTATGGTTTTCCCCCGTTGGTGAATTCTTCCTTGGATATTTCTTATAGTTTAATTGGCTATCTCTCTCAATCATGAACGCTCTACCTATCATAAATCTCTCTGAAGTAATTATGATAATTTACTAGATGCACTCTTTCAAGTTACACTAGCTAGATCGCAATACAGTNTCTAATCTAGCCTCTAAACCCTCGGTTATGACTTTCGTCTATACTCCGGGAGTGGTGTTGTTCAAGCAACTACCTAAATATGCACTCTCTCTCAAGTAGATACATAATAAATAGGAATAGTTAATCAAGGGCCCTTTCAATCAACTATAATAAGAACGTAGTTGAACAAAAAGAGATTAATCAACCAAAATATATTAATATCACAATGAATTCATCCCCAACGGGTTCTACCAAAACCCTAGACTAAAGAATTTAGCTACTCATGTTATTGAGAATCAAAACTAAAATAAATTGCATAATTGAAATACAAAGTAATGAATACTAGATGTAGAAATCAATGTTTGTCACTTCTATGGTGTTTTCTTGTTGAATCCTTCGAAATCCTTCCGAATCTCCTCCGTCGTCTTCGAATCCCTTAAGTTGTGTTGTTTGGTGTCTATTTATATGTTTAGGGCGAACCCTAACCGTGTAGAATACTTCTATTTCAACCGGGAAACACTTAAACTCGTCAACACTCGGATTTGGANCCTTATGGGGTAAACGCCCCCCTAACGCCAGGTAGGGTCAGGCTTTAGGGGGCAAACGCCCGGCTATCGCTCGGGTGTCTCCTTTTACGTATTTTCGACGTATTTGCATCCCTTTAGCTCTGTTTCCATTTCCCGTTTACCTACACATAAAATAAACTCTATTAATCACATAAAAAATGTATTTTTATCATTAAAGCACCTCAAATGTAAGGTGTATTACATATTAAACTATGCATTCTAGCCTCGCATCAAGTTACAACTCTTCAACGATGTTAATCCGGGTCTATGGACTCTATTTACCGATGGTTCTTCCAATATAAAAGGTGTCGGCTTAGGCATAGTCTTAATATCAGCCACGGGTCAAAAGACACGGCATGCTATAAAATGTTATCCTATAACTAACAATGAAGCAGAGTACGAAGCTGTTATTGCAGGACTAGAACTCGCACGGGAGCTTTCAATCGAGCAAATCGTAATCAAAAGTGACTCTCAACTGGTAGTAAATCAGATGCAGGGGACTTACATCGCTCGAGAGACTGAGATGCAACAATATCTGGAAAAGGCACGAGAGCTCGTGAGGCAATTCAAAACATGGAAGGTAGTACAAATACCTAGAGAGGAAAATGCAGAAGCAGATGCACTAGCTAATCTCGCAGCAGTCACGGAAGTAACAAACAAAGACAACGCAATTGTCGTTCATCTATTCCATTCAGCGATCGACCAAGATAGAAATGACGTAACTTTCAACAATTTAACTTGGGATTGGAGAAACGAAATCCTAAATTTTTTGCAGAACGGCACCGTACTTGAAGACAAGAAAACAGCTCAAGCACTTCGCCGCAAAACTGCACTGTACTGCCTCATTCACAACTCATTATATCGCAAGATGTTCGGAGAGCCCCTAGAAAAATGCCTCGGACCTAACCAAACGGAGTTTGTGATGAAAGAAGTCCATGAAGGACACTATGGAAATCACTCAGGGGCAAGATCCTTAGTGAAAACCCTAATCAGAGCTGGATACTATTGGCCTAAGATGGAAGAAGAGGCCGAGAACTTCGCATCCAAATGTAACAGGTGCCAAAAGTTTGCCAATAACATACATCGACCAGATGAAATTATTGCATCCAATAATATCCCCATGGCCCTTCATGAAATGGGGTATGGACATAGTGGGACCTCTTCCCACAGCTAAAGGACAGGTACGGTTTTTGCTGAAGATAACTGACTATTTTACAAAATGGGTAGAGGCAGAATCGTTCAAACATGTGCGAGAAAAAGAAGTTAAAAATTCATATGGTGAAACATAATATGCCGCTTTGGGATACCAAAAGAGATTGTGTGAGATAATGGCCCGCAATTCATAGGCTCGCAAATCACAGAATTCTTCGAAAGATGGCAAATCAAACGGATCACTTCAATGCCATACCACTCCGAGGCTAATGGTCCAGCTGAGTTAATGAATAATGTCATCATCAACAATCTGAAGAAGCGGCTAGATAAAGCCAAAGGAAACTGGCCTGATGAGTTACCAGCGGTACTACGGGCATACAGAACAACTTCAAAAACAGCCACGGAAGAAACTCCATTCGCACTTGTCTATGGCTCAGAAGCCTTAATACCTATGGAGATAGGAAAACCAAGCATAAGGTTTACAACAGCCATGGAGGAAGTAAACGAGCACGAATTGAGGACCAATCTGGACCTGCTTGAACCACGGAGAGAAGAAGCACTGATACGGATGGAAGATTAAAAATAAATCATAGAGCGTTATTACAACCATAAATCTCATCTTAGGTACTTTAATATTGGGGACTTCGTCCTCAAAAAAGTCTTTCAATCAACAAAAGAAGCAGGCATTGGAAAGCTAAATCCAAACTGGGAAGGACCTTACAAAATCCGAGGCATAGCTGGGAAGGGCGCCTACAAGCTAGAAGCTATGGACGGCAGAATCCTACCAACAAGTTGGAATGCCGCTTTGGGATACCAAAAGAAATTGTGTGTGATAATGGTACGCAATTCCTAGGCTCGCAAATCACAGAATTCTTCGAAAGATGGCAAATCAAACGGATCACTTCAATGCCATACCACCCCGTGTCTAATGGTCAAGCTGAGTTAACGTATAATGTCATCATCAACAATCTAAATACGCGGATAGATAAATCCAAAGGAAACTGGTCTGATGAGTTTCCAGCGGTACTATGGGCATACAGAACAACTTCAAAAACAACCACGGGAGAAACTCCATTCGCACTTGTCTATGGCTTAGAAGCCTTAATACCTATGGAGATAGGCGAACCAAGCATAAGGTTTACAACAGCCATGGAGGAAGCAAACGACCGCGAATTGAGGACCAATCTAGACCTGCTCGAACCATGGAGAGAAGCAACACTGATACGGACAGAAGATCAAAAACAAATCATAGAGCGTTATTACAATCGTAAAGCTCATCTCAGGTACTTCAAGATTGGGTACTTCGTCTTCAAAAAAGTCTTTCAATCAACGAAAGAAGCAGGCACAGGAAAGCTAAATCCAAACTGGGATGGACCTTACAAAATCCGAGGCATAGCTAGGAAGGGCGCCTACGAGCTGGAAGCTATGGACGGCAGAATCCTACCAACAAGTTGGAATGCCATCCACTTGAAGAAGTACTACTTCTAAGGAAAAGAAGTACCCACGGTCAGGTATCACACGTTCGATTTTATTTTGAATATTTGAAATTTTACTAACCTTTTTAGATGATAGGCATAAAGTTAACCCATCACCAGATGATGATATTAGACCTGCAAAGATGCGAGGAAATAACTAAATTCCCGGTCTAGGGTTAGACTTTCTGATGGACATTAAAGGGTTAAGCAGTCATCTTCTAAAAATATATACCTTCGAGTCCCGTATGTTTTTCCTTTTCAGGAAAAGGACCACAAGGAAGGAATAATCAAGTACTCAAGATTTCATTCTTCAAAGCTCAAACACTTGGGGGACTATACAGTATGGAAGGCAAAGAAGAATCAAAAAAGACTATCAAAAAGTTAAATCTCGAGCCTGAAGATCTATCTACCCAACAAATCAAGTGATACGAGCAAAATCAAAAGAGCCAAAGACTCAAACACAAAGCCTCTAATCCAAAAAACCTTCGAACATGTTCAGGTTAAAAGGCAAAACGTTAGTAATGTTAGCCACGAAGAAGAAATGCGCATCTTTCTACTTATTCAAAAGAAAGACTATTGTAACAAAAAATAGTTATGGATAAAAGACCATCATCATTGTACCCATTCAAAATTGTAGTAACTAAAAACAGTCACGAAATCTTTGTACTCATATAGAAAAGTGTTATCAAACAAAACAGTTACGGATGAAAGATCAAAATCCTTATACTTTTCCAAAAAACTGTTATAAAAAAAAACAGTTACGGATGTATAAGAATTTTCCTCGTGCTTATTGAAAACCGTTGTCGACAAAAACAGTTACGGGTGAAAATCCCAACTTCAATAAAAACTGTTACGAACGAAAAATAGTTGCTCCCTTGTATTAACTCAAAAAAACTGTTACATATGAAAAACAGTTACGAAATACAAGTGTATATCAAATCTGTTAAAAGAAAATAGTTGCAACATGAGTTTCAGACGATACTCAAACACATGTAAAAAGTTTTGAAAGTTAAAATAAGAAACTTTCCTCAGAAACATTCTTAAATATGTGAAAAATTCCTATCACTCTATTGCATTATTACACCTTTATGAATTTGAGACGTTTTCTTAATTAAGTGTCGATAAAAAAAGGGCCCTCTTCCATATATTATGCCTACTACAGAAAGGCACACATTTAATATGACACCGTGCCTATTACAAAAAAGTACAAGTAATCTAAAGCATTCTATATGCAAAACTCAGAGGTAAAACTAAAACCTCAAAAAATAAAGCATGCAAAAGACTTAAAGTGTGAAACAGAAACTCATCGGAAAACAAAAGTCATACTTGCATTAATATATTAAAACGGCTAAGTAAAAACTAAGTATTAACTTATACTTAGCCATATAGAATTTTTATACATTGAGGTGTCCCTAAGTTGTCATTTGGGGACTTCAAAGAGATCCAAATTTACCCCGGATGGGACTGGGGATAACCACCAATTGAGACAAAGATAAAAAAAGGGGAGAACCAACTTCTTAAATTTCTTCAGGATGGGGGATTGACTTCACTGGCAGAAGGAGTAGGAGCAGCTTGGGACGAAGAGACTTGAGCAGCAAGAGCCTCAGCTTCAGGTGAAGAGAGATTCTTACCTTGTTGAGCCTTCTCTATGGACTCCTTGATTTTTGCAATTTCAGCATCAAGGTCGAAACCTTCTCGGCTCATTTTAGTCAATGTGTAGAGGTGAGAGTTCATATACGCCCAACTAACATCGACAACTGCCCTATCTTCAAGATCTTCGTAATCTTTCTCCCATAGAATAACTTCAGCTCTTAGTTCATCACTCTCAGTCACGGCAATATCATTAGAGGCCCCTAAAGGAGCGAAAGACCTTTCCAAAAATTGAACTTTCTCCAAAGAGTTACGGAGATCTTCCTGGGTCTGAGTAAGGGATTGCACTAATTCGCCCAAATACTCCTCCTTTTGGTCCATTAAGGCCTTCAAACTCCTGAACTCTTCAGAGGCACAAGACAGCTGCTCTGCGAATGAGGACTCTAGGACGCTCTTATCCTTGTCTGCCTGATCAGAGGATGCCTTCTCCATGGCCAACTCTACCGTCATGACCCTCACTTTCTGCTCCAAGGTACATTTTTCTTCTTCTACAGTCTCCATGTCGAGACTTAAGCTTTCATATTGCTCCTTCCAATTATCTACTCTATATGAGAAATTCTTTTCATAAGCTCCGTGCCAATAAGATTGATCTGCAAAAGAATGCCAATTAGATTTGGTAAATACATGCACAAGAATGAACACAAGAAAATGCATTTTACCTTTAAAGAAGTATGCACAATTTCATTAGACCATGTAAGGGAACTGTGGTTGTCCAACTTAGCTCTTTCTGTCAGGCCTATCAACGGTTTCAACCATACATCAGGCTGGCCAGACGTTTTAAAGAGACTACCCTCTACTGGAACTTCTATTATCACCTCCCTCATCTCTCCGCTGGAAGACCATCCTTCTGTAACAGAAGGCACGGAAGTAGGTAGAGATGCAGGAGCTACGGGCGAGGAAGTTTGAGGGGCCAAAAAATCCACGGGAGAGGGAGCAACGACAGGAGCAAGAATAGCCACGGGAGCAGGAGAAATAACTGGAACAGTTGAAGGGAGTTCTCTAAGAGTTGGAGAGAAAACAACCAAGGGAGCTTCATCAGCAACAGAACCAAAGCCTTCACGGAACAATTGGCCAACAGATTCACGCACGGGAGAGAGAGTAGCATCCTCGGAGGCAGAAAGTCCAACTTCATGCACGGAAGGCACGATGACAGGTGTAGACTCGTCATCTGAGACCACCTTCCTTCTGCGTGACCTATGGACCAAGGTGCCTTCCTCTTTCTCCTCTTCTCCCAAGGTCCCTGAACCACCTGTTTTTCTCTTTGAAGAAGAAGAGCCTGAAATGATCTCCTGGACCTGAGCCAGGGATAACTTGGGAACAGACGCGGATTCAGAAACTCCACGAGCAGGAAACCCTGTCAAAAGTAAAGGGTTAAATAATGCTAAAAGAATAAACAAGTACAAATAAAAACTTCACTTACCATGAGTCTTAACTCTCCAACCAAACCTCTCAGATAGGTACTTCCACGAACGTTCTTCCAATGGAGAAATTAACAAAAGCTTTTCTACCCAATCTCTGAAACTGGAGACATTCTCGACGGTTCCCATGATTGCTGCAAAAACAAGAAACAACTACGGTATTGATAAAATATCTAAAGCAAAAAGAAAGGAATGTGAGCAAAAATGTACTCACGTGCAATATTCCACTTCTCAGGGAAGGAAAGATTCTCTTCACCTACTAAACTAGAAGTAGGAACAGCAACATATCGAAGAAACCAACCTCGATTCTTATCATCTTCAGAAGTCACTAACACCCTTTTACTCCTAGCAGCTAGGGTAAAAATTCCCTGACGAAACAACATTGGGGAACAGAGGTGAATAAGATGATGAAAGGTAAAGGGGATCGAAGCTAAGGTATCCAAGTATCTAAGACATGCAATGAGTCTCCATACAAGAGCACCGACTTGTCCCAAGAAAATTTTGAAAAATTGATAGAACTCGATGATTACTGGGTCGATGGGAGGCTTGAAACCTAATGTAAAGGGATAGGTATAAAAAAAAGAATGCCCCGTCTTGTAAGACGTTATTCTTTGATTACTGTTCGGAACGGTTACAGGAAAATCGGAACTCCAATGACAGTCCCTGCGTATAAAAGGAATTAAACCTTCAGTGAGTTGGGTAGGGTACTTGTCAACACTATCAAGAGATGATAATGAAGAAACCTGATCTCTAAGGGTCTGACTATCCCTAGAAAAGGTGAAATCTGCAGGTATTATTTCATCGACCCTCATTTCGCGTAAAGGTTCGTGACATTCTCTACCTTTGGACGAAGATCTAGAAGCCCTAGCCCTCGAAGAAGTTAAAGACCTAGAAGAAGGAGGAGAAGTAATTTGAGAAGAGGAAGAACCCCTTGATGGAGTAGAACCTAAACTCCTCAACCTGCCACCTCTCCTACTACGTGTTGGAGCAGAAGAGGGAGTCAAATCATCTACGCTTTGACTCTCTTAGATTGGTTTGAAGAAGACATATCTACAAAGACCAGGAAAAAGTTCTTTACAAATAAAGTTTGAAATGTGGAATTTTTTCATGAAAGAAAAGAAAAGGGCATATTTATACTCGAAGATAACTGTCAAAAATAGGAAAAAACAATGATGTGAAAGCCATAATTGAAGATCTCACTTCGTGATTGATTCAGCCGCAAAAAAGCCCTAAAAGGCGCTGAACAATTATTGAACCAACCCCGAAATGCCACGTGGCATAAGCATTAAATGGAAATGACAAGCGACTCTTACGCACAGAAAAAGATGCAATGATTCGAGTGACGCGGCGGCAAAATATTCCCGCCATAAATGAGTATCAACTTACCAAATATTGATCGATAAGTATATGGTAAGTGGGGGGACTATCTGTATTGGTAAAAAAAGAGCTTCACACATGTAATAAATCTTGATGACTCATCAGTCTACATGGACCAATGAAGACACAACAGCTGGACGGGACGCTATGAAGAGTTATGAGGCAAAGAGGCACGGCAAATCACACCCACGGGTTAATTAGCTACGGAAGTCTCAACCTAATTGAGAAGATGAAGAGACACGGTCAAAATGTATCTGGGAGGAACAAAGGGCGGATTGAGAGAGCTTCAATTAGTGATCCACATGTTACACAACATTCACGCAATAGTTACGGTTACTCATTGTAATGTTACATTAATGTCATAATTAGTCATAAATGCTCAATCACTGAAAAAGGCAGACGTTATATTAGGAAATTCCCTATATAAGGGAGTAAAATATAACCTGTAAAGGGACATCCGAACTACTATTGCAATATACTTACTTTTTGTGCATCTTACTGCTTTCCATTTAAAAGTTTGCCTACAATTATAATCTTATTCTTTGGTTATCAGAAGCCTGTGTTCTTATTAAAATATCTTTGGGCAAAGAATCCAATTCTTTGGTTAAACAAGGATGTCCGAGGGTTGAGTGGAGAGGTTCTTCTGAGTATATGCCTAGCAGGGTGATTTCCTACCTGAAGGATCAGCGCATGGTTGAGAAAGGGCGTTTATCTTATCTAGATTTTGTGAGGGATGTCAGTGGTGAGACTCCCGCTATTGATTCGATTCGTGTGGTCCATGACTTTCCGGACATGTTTCCTGCAGACCTGCCAGGCATGCCACCTGACAGGGACATTGATTTTGGTATTGACTTGGTGTCAGGCATCCAGCCTATTTCTATTCCACCTTATCGTATGGCACCAGCGGAGCTAAAGGAATTAAAGGATCAGCTTCAGGAACTCCTAGATAAGGGATTCATTAGTCCTAGTGTGTCACCTTGTGGTGTACCAGTGTTGTTCATGAAGAAAAAGGATGGGTCCATGCGTATGTGTATTGATTATCGGCAGCTGAACAGAGTTACGCTGAAAATTGGTATCCCTTGCCTCTTATAGATGACTTGTTTGATCAGTTGCAGGGTTCTAGGGTACTTTCCAAGATTGACTTGCATTCCGGTTATCATCAGTTGAAGATTCGGGGGCCAGACATCCTGAAGACTACTTTCAGGACTAGGTATGGTCATTATGAGTTCCTGGTTATGTCATTTGGGCTGACCAATGCCCCAGCAGCCTGTGTGCACTTGATGCACAGTGTAATTCAGCCTTATCTGGATTCTTTTGTCATTGTGTTTATTGATGATATCTTGGTGTATTCCCGATCTCGAGAGTATCATGAGAAGCATTTGCGAGTTGTGCTTCAGACATTGAGAGAGAAGAGATTGTATGCGAAATTTTTTAAGTGCGAATTCTGGCTTAATTCAGTAGCATTTTGGGGCACGTGGTGACCACTGAGGGTATTCAGGTTGATCCGATGAAGGTAGAGGTAGTGCAGAGTTGGCCTAGACCGTCATCAGCTTCTGATATTCGTAGTTTCTTTGGTTTGGCAAGGTACTACCGCCGTTTCGTAGAGGGGTTTTCATCTATTGCAGCACCTATGACCAGACTGACCCAGAAGGGTGCTCAGTTGAGGTGGACTGAGGAGTGTGAGGGGAGCTTCCAGAAGCTCAAGTCAGCTTTGACTACAACGCCAATATTGATTTTACCTACGGGTTCAGGTTCTTATACGATTTACTGTGATACCTCGAGAGTTGGCCTTGGGGCAGTTTTGATGCAGGATGATAGGGTGATTGCCTACGCGTCCAGGCAGTTGAAGGTGCACGAGAGGAATTATCTAGTGCACGACCTTGAGCTAGCAGCCATTGTTCACGCCTTGAAGATTTGGTGTCACTATTTGTATGGAGTGCATTGTGAGATTTTCACTGATCACCGTAGTTTATAGCATCTGCTTAATAAGAAGGATCTGAATTTGCGTCATAGGAGGTGGTTGGAGCTTCTCAAGGATTATGACCTCACTATCTTATATCATCCGGGGAGGGCCAATGTAGTGGTCGATGCCTTGAGTCGCAGAGCAGAGAGTTTGGGGAGTCTAGACTACCTTCCAGTAGTAGAGCAGCCATTAGCCATTGATGTTCAGGACTTGGCGGGTCATTTGGTGAGATTGGATCTATTACAACCCCCTGCGGGTATTGGCTTGTGTATCCTCCAGGTCTTCCCTTTACGATCAGATTAGAGCACGCCAGTATGATGATCCACATTTTGTTGTTCTTCAGGACAGGGTCCATCACGGTGATGCCAAGGATGTGGTTATTGGTGATGATGGGGTCATAAGGATGCAGGGCCGGATTTGCGTGCCCAATGTAGATGGGCTTCGAGATTTGATTCTAGCTGAGGCCCATAGTTCGCGGTATTCCATCCATCCGGGTGCCGCAAAGATGTATCAGGATTTGAGGCAGCATTATTGGTTGAGGCGGATAAAGAAAGATATTTTTGAGTTTGTGGCTCAGTGTCTCAACTGCCAGCAGGTCAAGTATGAGCACCAGAGACCAGGTGGATTGCTTCAGAGATTTGATATTCCGAAGTGGAAGTGGGAGCGGATCACATGGACTTCGTAGTTGGACTCCCACGGACTTCGAAGAGGTTTGATGCTATATGGGTTATTGTGGATCGGCTGACCAAGTCCGTGCACTTCATTCCTGTTGGTACTACTTATTCTTCGGAGCGGTTAACTGAGATTTATATCAGGGAGATTGTCCGATTACATGGGATTCCAGTTTCTATCATTTCCGACAGAGGTACTCAGTTCACATCTCAATTTTGGAGGGCCGTACAGAGAGAGTTGGGTACTCAGATGGAGTTGATCACAGCGTTTCATCCTCAGATCGACGGGCAGTCGGAGCGTACCATTCAAATTTTGGAGGATATGTTACGTGCTTGTGTGATTGACTTTTGTGGTTCATGGGACCAGTTTCTGCCACTAACAGAGTTTGCTTATAATAACAGCTATCAGTCGAATATCCAGATGGCTCCATATGAGGCTTTATATGGTAGGAGGTGCAGATCTCCGGTTGGTTGATTTGAGCCGGGCGAGGATAGGCTATTGGGCATAGACTTGGTTCAGGATGCATTGGGTAACGCGAAGTTGATTCAGGAGCGGCTTCACACGGCGCAGTCTAGGCAGAAGAGTTATGCGGACTGAAAGGTCCGAGATGTGTCTTTCATGGTTAGGGATAAGGTATTGCTGAAGGTGTCGCCCATGAAGGGTGTTATGAGATTCAGGAAGAGCGAAAAGCTGAGTCCCAGGTTCATTGGGCCATTTGAGGTGCTTCAGAGGGTTGGGGAGGTGGCTTATAGGCTTGCTATGCCTCCCAGTCTATCGAGTATTTATCCGGTGTTCCATGTTTTGATGCTCCGGAAGTATGTTGGTGACCCATCTCATGTTTTGGACTTCAGCACAGTTCAGCTCGAGGGTGATATGTCATATGAGGTAGAGCCAGTGGCCATTTTCGGTCGACATGTCAGAAAGATGAGGTCTAAGGATATAGTTTCAGTGAAGGTTTAGTGGAGAGGGCAGGCGATGGAGGATGCCACCTGGGAGACCGAGCGGGAGATGCGGGACAGATATCCTTACTTATTCGAGACCCCAGGTATGTTTCTAGACCCGTTCGAGGATGAACATTTGTTTAAGAGGGGGATGATGTAACGACCTGGCTGGTCGTTCCGTGAGCTTTACCCTGTTTCCCCCATTTCTGCTTTATCATATATTGCTTAGTCTGTTTATTTTGTGTTGGGTCAGTTGGTTTGGGTCCGGAGTGGTCATGGTGAGAATTGAGGCATTTAGTCTCTGTAAGTAGCCTAATAGTTGAAAACGTCAACTGAGAGTTGACTTATTGGTGAACGACCTCGAAATGTGGATTTTATGGCTCGGATAGCTTCGTTAGGTGATTTGGGACTTAGGGGTGTGTTCAAAATGAAGTTTTGATGTACAATGTAGAATTAGGCTTGAATTGGCGAAAGTTAGTTTTTGACGATTTCCGGTCGGCAGTAGAAAGGCTATCACGGTCGGAATGGGATTCTGGAAGTTGGAACAGGTCCGTAATGTCATTTTGGATTTGTGTGCAAAATTTCAGGTCAATCGGAGGTGTTTTGGTTGGTTTCTGCGTCATTGGCGAAATTTAGAAGTTTCAAAGTTCATAGGTTTGAATTTGATGTAATTTTGGTGTTTTTCATGTTGTTTTTGGTGTTTCAAAGGCTCAACTAAGTTTGAATAACGTTATGGGGTGTGTTGGTATGTTTGGTTGGGGCCCCGAGGGGCTCGGGATTGATTTCGGATGGTTGTCGGAGTTTTGAACTTAGGAATTTGCAGCAAATGGTTGCTGGTGTAAGTTTCTGGTGTTGGCCGCACATACGGATGGGTAGCCGCAGGTGCGATGCCCCAGGTGTGAAAGGAGGCTAGGCAGGAGGACTCCGCAGATGCGAAGGGTTGGCCGCACCTGCGAAGCCGCAGGTGCGATATTGGTCCGTTAGTGGGATTTCGCAGGTGCGCACCTGGGACCGCAGGTGCGGTTCCGTAGGTGCGATGAAAGGTCCGCATGTGCGGATTTGCTGTGCAGAACAGTATAAAAGAATCCTCCGTGAAATTTTAGTCATTCTACCATTGTTGCATTCGGTTGGAGCTTAATTGATGGAAATTTGAAGAGAGAATTCGTGGGTCTTCAGTGGAGGTAAGCTCCCGGATAATTAAAGTCGTTTCAATGCTATTTTGTTCGGATTAGGCTTGTAATTTGAAGGATTAAAGTAGGAAAAAGTTTTGAAAAATGGGAGGAGGATTTGGAAAATTCTTTTGGCGATTTGGGTAGCCAATTGTGGCCCGATTGTGGTGTTTTTGGTATGTGTAGAATCGTGGAAGGACGAGGTTTCTACTGATGTAAATTTTATCGAATTCCAAGACGTGGGCCCGGGGCTGTTTGACCGAATTTCGAGATTTTTATATAAATTGATAGTTTTAGATTGGGTTGTGTTCCTTTGGTATATATTAACAATGTTAAACTGGTTTTGGTTAGATTCGGAGTAATCGGGAGCCAATTTGAGGGGCAACAGCATAGCAGACTAGTATTGTGGCCCGGTAGAGGTAAGTAATGGTTATAAATCTTGTCCTGAGGGTATGAAACCCCAGACTTCATATTTCTCACTGATTTTAGAATGGCGCACATGTCAGATGACGAGTATGTGGCGCGCACTGATTTTTGGATTGGACTTGGTCCTCTCCGCGGCAACTATTAAGTTGCATATTTTACTCTAAATCATATGTTAAATTGTGTTATAAAGATTATTGAAATATTTGGGCTATAAGCCATGTTTGGGGCCTCGTGCCGACTTGTTTAGACCCCTTGGGGTATTTTTACTGCTATTTTCCTCACTGTTTATTGATGATTTCACTCAGTCACATTGTGCTTACTGTTTTTGAAACTCAGCCTGATTTACACTACTTTGAGATTTAAAAATGATGTTTTGGATCGAGTACCCCATTTTACTGATACACTTGAGGGGCTTTTGATAGGTTTTGAGTGAGTGAGGCCGAGGGCCTGATTGTGAGGATATGATACGCCACGAGGTGGCTTGATATTAGAGCTTGGCCTGAAGGAGCCCCTCCGGAGTCTGTACACACCCCCAATTAGCGCAGGTACCTATTGAGTGTTGAGTGCCGAGTGATGAGTGATTGGGAGGCATGAGTGACCGGGAGGTTGCCCGAGGGGCTATTAGTGAGTGGCTGTGAGGTGCTGAGTGATGTTCTGCCCGAGGGGCAATTTGTGATTCATGTTTTTTCCCGAGGGGCTATTATGATTTAATTCATTTTCATACTAAATCTTTCGGTCTGAAATTGTTGAAATGTACATTTTTCAAAGGATTTTTCTAAAGTTGGTTTTAAGGCATGATGATTTCATATATCTATGTATATATTGTTGGAAAGAAAGGTTGTGCATATTGTGAATTGATGATATTGATTTTTATGTGTTTTTTTTCCGCTTAGACTTGATTTATTTTCATTACTACTAAGTTGGCGTACTCACATTACTCCCTGCACCCCTGTGGGCAGATTCAGGTGCAGATACAGAGCATTAGCTATCTATTGCTTGCGGAGCCGGAGTGAGGGATATAGAGGTAGTTGTTCAGCGTCCGCATCATCTCTGTTTTCCTTTCTTTGTTGTATCTAGCTATTTATTCGGAGGTTTTGTATTATAATAGTATACCTTTTTGGCATATCTCTCTTAGATGCTCATGACATGTTGGCTCCGGGTTTTGGGGGTTGGTTGCACTGTTTATTGACCTAATGTATTTTCTAAATTCTGTATATTTTATGAAATGCTTGAAATTGGTTGGGATTTTGAAAGAAACTGTATATATGTGATTATTGGCTAGCCTAGTTCCACGATAGGCGCCATCATGACCGATTTAGGATTGGGGTCGTGAAAATTCCCAATTCAATAGCATCATCAGTCTAATATTATTGGCAGGATCACATGCACAACACATAAGACATGCTAGTGGGTCCTAGACTACCCGGACATCAGCATAATAGTAGCTACGCACGGACCCTCGTAACTTTGTGTATACGTAGCCCCCACAAATAGTAGCACATATTTACTTAGTTCACCTATGGGGACAATTCCCCCTCACAATGTTAGAAAGGAGACTTACCTCGCTCCGAAATTCCATAACCGGCTTTCAAGCCCTTCCGACGACTCCAATGGAAGCACAATGCCCCAAAACTATCCAAATAATGACAAACCAATGAAAATATACTCTAATATTTGCAACAATTAAAATTATATAAATTCCCAACTCCGCTCAAGGAATTGACCAAAATGCCCTCGGTCCCACGTGCCCGGATTCCGAAATTTCTCGAAGATAAACTCTACATGAAGCTTTACTAGCTCAAATATACAATTTACTCAAATATTCATGCTCAATTCGTGGCTAAAATCCAAATTACCAAATTTCTAGGTCTTCCTTTAAAAATCCAAATTTCATATAAATTCTTAGGTCTAATTCCATGTAAGATCACATATTTAGCTTAGGAATGGGAAGGAATCACTTACCTAGTAATGCATGATGGAAACTCCTCCTTGAAGCTCCTCAAAATCGCCCACACCAAATGATATAATGAAGGAATGGACAAAAATCCCATTTTAAAACATTCTGCCCATGCCTCATTTCCACACCTGCGATTCAACCTTCGCACCTGCACTCCTGCAGGTGCACCCAAACTCCCGCACCTACGACTTCCTTAGCTCCAGTCAAAACTCGCACCTGCGCCCCATTGTCCGCATCTGCGCCTTTGCAGGTGCGGAAATAACATCGCACCTGCGCTCCTAGCCAAGCCAGCAAAATCTCGTACCTGCGACGCGAAAGCCGCAGTTGCGGCCAAAGCCTCGCAGGTGCGGTCACACCAGATGATAGCAATCTCAGCACTTCTTCAAACCGTATTATTATGAATGTCGGGATTTTCTGATTTATGAGCCAAAAATCGATATGCTTTACTATTGGTCGCATATCCTATGAAAACACAATTAACGGTTTCGGAGCTATTTTTACCTTTTTGGGTTTAGGAACTTTCACTTTTACCAAACACCTCCACACTTTAAAATAATTCAAGTTGGGCTTCCTTTCTTTCCATTTTTCATATGGAATGGATTGCGTTTTACTATGGGGTACTCGATTTAGTATCCGGTTAGCCGTAACAATGACGTCCCCCCACAACTTCTGTGGCAAACCATAACTTATCAACAATGCATTCATCAATGAACGATTCTTTCTTTCCGTAATCCCATTGGATTGAGGCATGTAAGGGCTGTTGTTTGATCAATAATTCCATATTCTGAACATATTTCTTCAAAAAGAGATTCATGTTCACCACCCCTATCACTTCTTATCATTTTGATTTTCTTGTTAAGTTGCGTTACAAATTCATTTTTGTATTTATTGAATGCGTATATTTCTTCATGTTTACTATTAAGCAAGTAAACATAGCAATATTGAGTATTATCGTCAATAAAAGTTATGAAATACTTCTTTCCACCGCAAGATGGTATTGACTTCATGTCGCAAATATCTGTGTGAATTAAGTCTAAAGGATTTGAATTACTTTCAACTGACTTATAAGGATGTTTAACATACTTAGATTCCACACATAATTGACATTTTAATTTGTCGCATTCAAACATAGGCAATACTTCCAAATTTATCATTTTTCGCAAGGTTTTATAATTGACATGTCCCAAACGGATATTCCATAAATCATTTGACTCAAGTAAGTAAGAAGAAGCTAAAATTTTATTATTCTCAACGACCATTACATTCAGTTTGAAAAGGCCCTCAGTGAGGTAACCTTTTCCTACAAATATATCATTCTTACTTATTACAACCTTATCAGATACAAAGACACACTTAAACCCGTTCCTAACGAGAATTCCAGCAGAGACTAAGTTATTTCTAATCTCGGGAACATGAAGGAGATTGTTTAGAGTCACCACCTTGCAAGAAGTCATTTTTAGAAATATCTTCCCGCATCTTTCAATTTTGGCCGTTACAGAATTTCTCATCGAAAGCGTATCTTCGGGTCCAACTGGAGCATATGTAGCAAACACTTCTCTAATAGCACAAACATGGCGAGTGGCTCCAAAATCAATCCACCACTCCTTAGGATTTCCCACCATTTTGCATTTAGAAAGCATAGCACACAAGTCATCAACATCTTCGTGCTTTTCAACCATGTTTGCTTGACCCTTCTTCTTGTCTTTCTTCGGAGCATGACAATCTGCAGATTTGTGTCCAGCTTTTCCACAGTTGTAGCAATTTCTGTTGAACCGTTTCTTTCTTGGGTTACTTTTCGGTCCAGAAGCCTTCTTCCTCTTTCTATTATTTTGAGGAGCATCCTCAACAATGTTTTCTCCCATTATTGTTGAGTTTCCACAGCTTTTATTTTCAACAGCTTTGTTGTCGTCTTCGATTCTCAACCGAACAATGAGATCTTCAAGCAACATCTCTTTGTGTTTGTGTTTCAAGTAGTTTTTGAAGTACTTCCACAAAGGAGGCAACTTCTCAATCATCGCTGCAACTTGGAATGCTTCATTGATGACAAGACCTTCAATGAAAATTCTGTTAGTAAACATAATATAATTAATACTTTCAACATTAGTATTAATTCGACTTATACCTTCAGCAAGGAGATCGTGAATAATCACTTGCAATTTCTGGACTTGGGTAATAACATACTTGCTATCTACCATTTTGTAGTCCAAAAATTTAGCGGCAACTAATTTCTTCAATCCGACATCTTCAGTTTTGTATTTCCTTTCAAGAGCAACCCACAGTTCTTTTGATGTCTCCACATTACTATAGACATTATACAGATCCTCTTCCAGCCCGCTAAGAATGTAATTCTTGCATAGAAAACCAGAATGTTTCCACGCCTCAGTCACGAGAAAGCGTTCATATTCTGGAATTCGTGGGGCAGAACAAGAACATCTTCCTTAATGAACTTCTGCAGACTTAAAGTCGTCAAGTAGAAGAACATCTTCTGCTGCCACTGCTTGAAATCAATCCTGAAATTTTTTTCGGGTTTCCCTATCGGTGCTAATGCCGGTGTTGTTCGGCTTGTCGATGCATTGGCAGTCACCATCGGAACAGTCTGGTTTCCGTTGTCATTCTTCATTTCTATAAAATAATGACACCAAAAAACTTTTAATAAATTGGAGTAGAAAATCGCGTTGATTTTAATCTCCAATGGAGTAGAAAATCGCCACGAAGGCTTTAATCTCCAAAACGAAAGTAGAAAACCACAAAGGTTTTAGTCTCCAGAACAGTGAGTGTAACTCGAATACAGAAACCTATTAAGTTCTTTAAGCTTGTTAATATACTGTATTAGTAAAATAATTCTAGAGACAAAAAATAATGTATAAACAGAAATGTAAAAGAAACAGAATTTAATCCGAGCCTACTATATTTAGAGTGTTTCCTTAAGGAACTTAATCCCCTCATAGTACCCAAGGTTGTGGATTATTTCCTCCCAGGATAGAATGAATTACACACTGGTGTAGCGGTACTTCAAACCCCGAGTGTTTCAGCGAACACAAAGATTGGTAGCAAATCACACTTACTGTTTCTTTCTTTGTAGTTAAAACAATGCAGAAGAAAGGAGGAGAATTCAGAAATTTGTATTGAAAATCACACTTACCGTTGAATTTATTATTAATTTTCCGTTTATAAAAATGTATATTTAATAATATTATGTTAATATTTGCTATTAATAAATAAATTTGGTCCAAAAAATTAATCAATAAATCATTTGACCGAAGCCGAAGTCGAAGTCGAGTCGAGCCGAGCCCAGAGAGCCACCACAACGGCGCGAGGCTTTCCTTCTTCTTAACTCTTTAAGAGCTAGAAGAAGAGCAATTGTATATATACCCATCAAAAACCTTTTCCTCTTCCAATATGGGACAATGTCCCTTTGTCAAGGAGGGAAACTCAAATATTTTATTTTTCCTCCATTTTCTATTCACCCTTTTTTAAGCTAAAAAACTCAACAAACCCAAGAAAACTAGATATAAATTCATAAAAACGGAAGCGTGCTCTCCGTCATCCAATATCAGAAAATTTAGTTCTAATTTCAGGAAGATGACAAATTTTAAGACTGGAGGGAGTTGTACGACCAATTTTCTTCAATGCATTAGAGCTATATAAAACCATAAGGTACGTTGTTTGTGTGGGGTGTAGCCCCATGTGTGAAACTTTGAATTGAGAATTATGTCTTCTTTGAATATAGAAAAATTGGAAGACAAATTTTCTTGTGTTTATACTATAGTGAGGTCATTGATGACCTCACGTGAGTAATTTCTTTTCTATAAATAGCAAGGCTTTGTTTCAGTTGAAAACACCCCAACAAAGAGAGAAAGAGAGAGTGAGGCATCACAGACAGTGTATAAGAAAATAGTCTGTGAGAAAAAATAGAGAGTGAACGATATTGTAGTGAGGTAGGAATATCAAAAGAGGGTTATTTCTTTTGAGTGTTGTAGTGGTCTTTGGAGTATTTTACTCGGACCTACTAAGTGTAAAATTCCTTGTTATAGTGATATCAGTTTCTCCTCTCAGAGTCGTGGTTTTTCCCTTATTCAAAAGGATTTTCCACATAAAAATTTTGGTATCGTTATCACTCTTTTATTCTTGTTAATTACCATATCTCAGTGCTACGTTATTATTCTGCTCTTTAGTACCGTGAATAATATTTTTGTAGGGGTTTATTCCCAACAGCTGGTATCAGAGCACGGGTTCTGCTCGTTCACAGAAATATTATTCACTCTCGGTAGTACTGTACTCGGTGAAAAACAAAAATGTATGGAGTAAAGTACAAGGTAGCAAAGTTTAATGGAGATAAGGTTTCCCAACATGTCAAAGAAGGATTAGGGATATGTTAATACAACAAGGTTTATACAAATTGCTAGATACTTATTCCAAAAAGCCTGATACCATGAAAGCTGAGGATTGGGATGACTTGGATGAAAGGGCTGCTATTGCAATCAGGTTGCACTTATCAGATGATGTGGTAAATAACACCATTGATGAAGACAACGTATGTGGTATTTGGACAAGGTTGGAAAGCTTATACATGTCCAAAATGCTCACAAATAAATTGTACCTGAAGAAGGAGTTATACGCCCTACACATGGGTGAAGGTACAAATTTTTTATCACATTTAAATGTGTTTAACGTACTAATCACAGAGCTCGCCAATCATGGAGTGAAAATCGAGGAAGAAGATAAAGCCATCTTGCTATTGAACTTGTTGCCATCTTCATACGATAATCTGGAAACAACGATCCTGCACGGTAAGACTACCATTGAGTTGTAAGATGTCACATCAGCTCTTCTACTCAATGAGAAGATGAGAAAGAAGCCTTAAAATCAAGGGCAGGCTCTCCTCACAGAAGGTAGAGGCAGGAGTTATCAAAGGAGTTCGAGAAACTATGGTAGATCCGGAGGTCGTGGGAAGTCCAAGAACCGATCCAAATCAAAATCCAGAAATTGCTACAATTGCGATCAACCAGGTCACTTCAAAAGAGATTGCCAAATTTAAGGAAGGGCAAAGGTGAAACCAGTGGCCAGAGGAATGACAACAACACAATGATAATATTGCTCTCTTCATAAATAACGAAGAGGAATGCATGCATTTGGCAGGTCCAGAGTCATAATGGGTGGTTGACACAACAACATCTTACCATGCCACACCGGTAAGAGATCTTTTTTGAAGATATGTAGCAGGTGATTCCGGCACTGTGAGAATGGGTAACACAAGTTACTCAAAGATTGCGGGGATTGGTGACATTTGTATTAAAACAAATGTCGGATGCACATTCGTTCTAAAAGACGTGCGGCATGTACCTGATTTACGGATGAACTTGATCTCGGAAATTGTTTTAGACCGAGATAGATACGAGAGCTATTTTGCAAATCAAAAGTGGAGACTCAACAAGGGATCATTGGTGATTGCAAAGGGAGTTTCTCGTGGCACGTTGTACATGACAAATGTAGAAATATGCCGAGGTGAATTGAACGCGGCACAATATGAGATTTCTGTAGATTTGTGGCACAAAAGGATTGGTCATATGAGCGAGAAGGGATTGCAGATTCTTGCCATAAAATAACTCATTTCCTATGCCAAAGGTTCAATGGTAAAACCTTGTGACTACTGTTTATTTGATAAGCAGAATAGAGTCTCACTTCAGACATCGTCTAGAAGAAAATTGAATATACTTGATTTGGTATATTCTGATATTTTTGGTCCAATGGAAATTGAATCGACGGGCGGTAAAAATTATTTTTGTTATTTTTATTGATGATGCTTCACGAAAATTATGAGTTTATATTTTGAAACCAAAGATCATGTGTTTCAAGTTTTCCAGAAGTTTCATGCTTTGGTGGAAAGGGAGACAGACCAAAAGATAAAGCGTCTTCGAAGTGACAATAGGGGTGAGTAAACTTCAAGGGAATTTGAAGAATATTGTTCGAGTCATGGGATCAAACATGAAAAGACAGTTCCCAGAACCCCACAACACAATGGCATAGCCAAAAGGATGAACCGCACCATTGTGGAGAAGGTGAGAAGCATGCTCATAATGGCTAAACTGCCTAAGTCATTCTGGGTGAAGCAGTTCAGATAGTCTGTTACTTGATCAATAGGAGTCCATCAGTTCCGTTGGCGTTTGACATCCCTCAAAAGGATTTTCCACGTCAAAATCTTGGTATCGTTATCACTCTTTTATTCTTATTAATTATCATATCTCGGTGCTACGTTATTATTCCTCTTTAGTGCCGTGAATATTATTTTTGTGGGGTTTATTCCTAACAGTTTGAGTCCAAAATGAATTACGATGATGTAGACCCAATCTTATACTACCTTCTGAATTACTACTCATTTGAAAAGCTTGGATTTCATACCATCTGAAACTTGGTTTCCAATCTTTTATGTATATATATATTACTCATGGTGTATTTTCACTCATGAAATACCAATGGAATGTCGATTCTTTTAAGTAAAATCACACAAATCATTTTAGGTATAATACTTAAAATTATTCATCATTTTAGTAATGATAATCAAGCAAAGCAGCAGATTGTTTAGTACATTACTTATTTAGGTAGTAGTTCTTTGCGCAGCCACTACCAAAACACACACATACTTTCACCATACATGATAGCATCAAATTTGTCGTAAATTTATTCCTCCAAATCCTTAAGAGCCCAGTTGAACTTCTGGCTCTGGCTGTACTGACTAGGCTGGCTGCCACCGTAACCATGACCATGATAATTCGTCGACCCCATGCCCATGGCTGGCGACATATGGGCAGATTGTTGCATTCCACTACCATAGCCACCATTATTATGGACCATACTGGCGCTGCTTGAAAAGTTGGTGGAGTCATGGGGCATATGCTGCCCCTGATGTCCATAACTACCATAATGTCCGCCATGGCCATGACCGCCATGGTGTTGGCCACCATGACCCATCATCATGTGATTGTGAGTGGACTGACCATATGGCATGGTGGA